>JAMFLL010001608.1:0-14540 GCA_027475725.1 Pythium rhizo-oryzae | reverse complement strand
CAACCTCTCGACCATCCGCGACCGCACGTGGCACATCCAGGCCTGCTCGGCCAAGTCGGGCGAGGGCCTCCAGGAGGGCATGGAGTGGATAGTCAGCACGATGGGCAAGAAGCAGGAGGCCAAGTAAAGCTCTTCACAGAATCAACCCAGCGAGGCGTTGGTAAGGTCATCGGAGTTGGCGATCCCCCCCGCCACGATTTCCAGACCTTATGATCCAGCGCAGCGTAGGCTGGAAGAAGCAAGCAGGTCACTCGACTCGCGCTTGTTTTCTCCGTTTCCTCCACTATTCCTCCACATTATCTGAATACAACCAATCTCAGCAATCCATCCATTCGTCTCGACACGCAGTTTGATCACGCAGGCATGGCCAGGGCATTTGGTTTTTTAGTAACGAAGGTAGAGCATCCTACACAGACCAGTCAAGTGCACGAAGGAGCCATCTCGATGAGAGACACGAGCATCGCATCGGTCGCTTACTTCTTGGTCTCGAAGGCGACGCCGATCTTGGCCTCCTCGGCCTGCGACACGATCTCGGCGATCTTGACGGCCTTCTGGGCGGCTCCGTCGAGGTCGTCGTCGACGATCATCTTGAGGCCCGACTGCGCGATGAGCTCGCGCGCCTTCTCGACGTTCGTGCCGGCGAGACGGATGATGATGGGCTTGGAGAGGCCGAGGTCCTTGGCGGCGGCGATGATGCCGGCAGCGATGACGTCGCAGCGCATGATACCGCCGAAGATGTTGACGAGGATCGACTTGACCTGGTCGTCGGCGTTGAGGATCTCGAAGGCCTTCTTGACCTGCGACTCCGTGGCGCCGCCACCGACGTCGAGGAAGTTGGCCGGCTTGCCGCCGAAGAGCGAGATGATGTCCATGGTGGCCATGGCGAGACCGGCGCCGTTCACGAGGCAGCCGATGTTGCCGTCGAGGCCGATGTAGTTGAGGTCGTACTCGCTGGCCTCGACTTCACGCGGGTCCTCCTGGGTCTTGTCGCGCTGCGCGAAGATCTCCTTGTGGCGGAAGCCGGCGTTGTCGTCGAAGTTGAGCTTGGCGTCACAGGCGAAGATCTGGCCGTCGTTGGTCTCGGCGAGCGGGTTGATCTCCACGAGCGTCGCGTCGACGCCGATGAAGAGGTTGTAGAGGTTGCGGATCATGGCCTCGAGCTTGGGCAGCACGGCGTCCTCGGCGCCGAGGCTCGTGGCGAGGCGCTTGACCTGGGCGTCCGTGGGGCCGGTCGTGATGTCGATGGCCTCCTTGAAGATGAGCTCCGGCGTGGCCTCGGCAACGTCCTCGATCGAGGTACCGCCCGCGGGCGAGGCCACGATCACGGGGCCCTGCGACGCGCGGTCCATGAGGATCGAGAAGTACATCTCGCGGCGCATGTACACGCGCTCGACGAGGAAGACCTTGGCGACCTCGATGCCCTTGGCGCCCGTCTGCTTGGTGATCAGCGTCTGGCCGAGCATCTTCTCCGCGATCTCGCGCGCCTGCTCCGGCCTGCACAATGAAGGTGCGTAACCCGATTAGTATCTTATAAGGATAACCCTGGTGGGGGGGCGTTACGTACTTGGTGCACATGTGGACACCGCCCTTGAAGCCGTTGGCGAAGTGGCCGAGGCCACGGCCGCCCGTGAGCGCCTGCGCCTTGATCACCACGTCCACACCCTCTGTACATATCCACAAACATATCCCGTCAGATTCGTTTTTTGTGGGGAGGAGATCATTCCGCGGTCACCACGTACGGCGCGAGCCACGGATCTCCTTGAAGGCGGCCTCCGCCTCGGCGGGCGTGGTGGCCGGGATGCCGCGCGGGGTCTCCACGCCGAAGGTCTTCATGATCTCGAGCGACTGGAACTCGTGGAGGTTGAGGCGGCGCACCTGCTGGCGCTGAGCCTGCGGCATCGCGAGGAGCGACGCGGCCGGGCGGGAGCGGACGATGCGGCCGAACATGCTGCACAGAGAGGAGGGGAGGTGAGCATATCGCGGAGCGGAGATCGTTCTCCTCCGCCTCCGCCGCCGTGGAGGAGCGGAGAACGAGGAGGGGGAGGGGAGAGCATGCGTACGTGGAGGAAAGGGCTGCCGGTCGGGTTTGCAATAAAGCGACGTGCGGCTGACGCAGCGGAGATCAAATCCTCCCGCTCGCACAAGGCCACAGGATCGCCGAGCCAGAAACCCCCCTCCCAAGAATCTGTTTGAGCATCACCTTCTAAAGTCCGATTTGCGGATACTTGATGGACGTTTACTACTGTATAAATGTTGATAAGCTTTCACCAGATAAATAGTTGACTTGACACGTGTGTCATTGGCTGAAACATGTGTACTTGAACCTAGCAACTGCTCTGGATTGGATGATATCGAGATCGACAAATCCTCAGAATGCGTCAGACATTTTGGATCTGAATCAGTATCTGAGTACATCGAAAAAGAAGCCAAAACCTGGAAGAAGAACTCTTCCTTCATCAGCATTGATCTCTTCCGTCGCTCCTAATAAAATGGCGTTCGACGGCGCGCTCGCGGTGCTGCTCGCGGCCAAGTTCTGCCGCACGTTCCCGCTGTTCGCGTGGCGCGAGGAGGCGCTGCCGGCCATCGGCCTGCGCCGCGACAAGTTCTCGTTCCGCGTGGACCTCGCGAACCTGCTGCAGGACCGCTGCGGCGAGATGCTCATGACGCTGTTCCCGGCGGCGCTCAGCTTTGTGGACTTCCAGAAGGACAAGGACGCGCTCTACCAGCTCAAGGCGCTGCTCGTGACGCTCAAGCACCCGTACGTGCTGCCCGTGGTCGAGATCTACTACTCGAAAGAGAAGCGCGCGCTGCTGGTCGTGCAGCCGTTCGCGCAGCACGGCAGCCTGCGCGACCGCATTTACGCGCGCGCGTGCCCGACGCGGCCATTCGAAGACAAGTACAAGCTCGACCGCGCGGCGTCGCTGCCCGTGGAGGAGGTCGCCAAGTTTGGGCGCCAGGTGCTCGAGGCGCTCGCGGCGCTGCGCGCCAAGGGCATCGTGTGCGACCACCTGAGCGCGGGCAACGTGGTCGTGGACGACCAGGGCAACGCGCGTGTCGCCGAGATCTACACACCGCTGCTCGCGATCGACCGCCACCGCCACAGCCGCGAGCTTACGGTGCCGCTCGAGGCCAAAGTGGACGTCGACATGCTACTCTTTGGCCACGTGCTGTACGAGATGGCCACAGGTAACGAACTCGCGACGCCCGCGCCCGACGACAGCGTGCTCGAGCTGCTCACCCCGGAGATCGCCGACGTGCTCGACTTTATCTTTTACCCCGTGGCGTCGCGGAAGAACAACCATGCCGTAGAGAATGGAGACGTAGAAGCTAGTGTAGACGACGACACCGAGTCAGTGACGACCAATGCAACTGAAGAGGCAGGAATCAAGGGCACCGCCACCAAGAGCGGCGTGGTCTTCCGCACAAACGTCGACGAGCTGCTGGCGTTCCCGCTGTTCGTGAACGCTGATGTACCGCCCATCGACTCGCTGTTCTCTGGGTTCCGTCTCGACTCGGGCATGAAGACCACGGTGCGGCACAGCATGCGCGTGAACGCAAGCCGCAACCACGCGTACGTCGTGCAGTACAAGGAGAAAGTGGCGCTGGAGCGTGCACGGCAGCGCGCCGAGCGCCGCGTGTACGACGAGAAGGAGAAGAACGAGCGCCGTGCGCAGCACCAACTTGCAGTGTCACGTGGACTGCCTACAAAGGACGGCAATGCCGAGAAGACGCTGTCGCGGCGGAAAAGCTATCGCGCCGCGAGCTTCAAGGCGCCGCTTCATCGGCAGGCATCCTCGACGTCCTCGGCATAAACATTCAGTAGGAGGATGACTCAAACAGTCATCGAGGAATCGAAGAACGCGTCGATCAGTGACAAGTAATACACAAGAAGTCGATTAAGCGGCTTGAGCGTTAGTGACCACACTCTCGCTGGTCTTGGAGGAGTCCGGGTTGCAGGGCGGCGGCCGTAGCACAAGTCCGTCGATGACATAGCCCTTGACCGACGCCGCCGACTGGTTGTTGTCATCGCCGTCAGCTTTCTCGTCGCTGGCTCCGATTACTCGGCGATGCAAAAACATGGGCGGGAAACGAACCGAGTCCAGCATCACGCGGGCCACGACGTGCGGTGTGGTGACCTCACCCAGCGCGCCTGTTGCAGTTTTGGTTGTCGCCCGGGCCCACCACATGACCCCAAAGAGACCGAGGACCAAGAGCGCGCACCCGCCAAGCGTGAGGAACGCACTCATGGCGGGGACCGACGCCAACAGCGTCACGCGCTGCCTGTTCTGCTGGAAATTGAGAGACTTTGCGTTGCTACCGATGTCGATGACGTCCTTGACGACGGCGTTCTGGAGGAGGAAGAAGGTCGCGGCCGTGTACGCGGTCTGGAGGCCGTGCTCGATGTACCTGTGGTTGTCAAGCACCAGCTGATAGTGGGTTTCAGTTTCTGGTTGGCAATCCGACAGGTCCGATTGCTGCGCCCACTCCACTTTGCCGGCGTTGTGTGGGAGAAGTGGGTCCGCCGCAAGCGAGCTGTTTTTGCCACAGACTTTGCCGGAACACATTGGCGACTCGCGGAGTTGGACAAGCGGTACTAGACGCGGGAACCTTAACAGCTCCAATGGACTCAGGAGGTTCGTGGGAAGCGCTTCGGCACCAACGATGAGCTCGTGCTCCTGAGTCGGATTTGCAACCATCGGAATCAGTGGGAACCGTAGGCCTTGGCACGATCCAGTATCGGTGACGCACCTGGCGCTGTACTCGGCCGTGAGATTCGATAGCTCCCACGACAGCTTGCCCACCGTGAACGTGTAGATACGACGCAGGTTTGTCGCCAAAGCACGATCAGGATCCTCGAACAAGCCGGACGCGTTTGCACTCTCGTTCAGGATGACAGAGTCTGCGACGAAGCGCTTGCCAATGCTCACGACCATGAGCGACGTGTTTGAGGCGTTCGAACAATCCAAGCCGAATTGTAGCCCAGCCAAGTCGAAGGCGGTGTACTTGAAGGCAACGTCTTCTGTCCCGTTCGAGTTCACACAGGTCCCAAAGACCTGTACTTGCGCTGGCGGGTCTGCGTGGATCCCAATGTCCGGCTTCTTCATCATGCAGCTCATGGGCCACGGTCCACATTGTTCGATGGGCCGAATTCTGCTGTAGCGCGTTGAGTTGTCTGTGCCTCGCCTGTCTGTGACAAGCGACGGGTCGACCTCGATCTCAAGAGTCACAGCGTCGAAGTGCATCGTGGGCGAGATTTCAAGGTGGGAAAATTCCATGGCGACATCCGACCGCGAGACGTAGAGGGAGTTGTTCAGTTTCCGCATCAGCGTGGTCGCGCTCTCCCGAAGGAACCATTCTCGCTGAGCCATCTCGTCACGAGCAGGGGAAGCAGGGGGTATCAAGTTGAAGACATGAGCTGCTGAGTCGGAGATCTCATTCGGGTAACGCGCGCGGATAGCGAGCAGGTCGGCGAAATCAAACCCTTGAGACCACCCGAAGAACCGCTGGGAGAGGAACATGCTGTGGACGAATATATCGGCGGCGAGCGATGCATCCATCGGAAGATCGCTGGCGTTTGGTGTTTGTTGGACTGGTGTTTGAGTAGAGTTCACAATCACACGAAGCTGCTTCGGCTCGATCGCCTCTTGAAGCAGTCGGCTCTGCCAGTCGCGTTGCGCAAAGCCGTACTCGAGGATTACATCCGGGACCGAATCAAGCAGAGAGCCACCAGACGTGCACGCTGGTTTTGCTGCAGGCACGCGCGGCAGCACGAGGTTGCGCAGCACCGTGTTGGCGATCGGGTTCCTTGGCGAGCGCTCGGAGAACGTTTGCGTGAGG
The DNA here is from genome assembly GCA_027475725.1 of Pythium rhizo-oryzae. Classification (NCBI taxonomy): domain Eukaryota; phylum Oomycota; class Peronosporomycetes; order Pythiales; family Pythiaceae; genus Pythium; species Pythium rhizo-oryzae. The sequence goes on along the minus strand of JAMFLL010001608.1, from coordinate 8,702 downwards.
TTTGAGGATCGGGCGGCGGCCTCCGATCGGCTGAACTCGGGCACGAATGTAAGGTCCACAGTCGAAATCCGAGGTTCAACAACAGGTCTCCCTGGCTGCACATTGAGCGCGCTGAGACTGTTCATGACTAGGAAGCTGACCGCGGTCGTGGCGAATAGTGTGAGCGCGTCCACTTTCCAGCCGATCTCGGTGCTTAAGAGCGACGCCGCCATCACGCGCATGAGCACGAGCCGCACGGCGACCGGGATGAACATCTCGATCGGGGGCCCGAGGATCGCCGCTACACTACCGGTGTATGAGTTGTACTCGGCGATGTACTCCTTCTGGCTCCTGGTGTCCATGGTGGTCGGGTCAAAACTCCCCACAGGGATACCTGAGTAGAACAAGAAGGGGAGTGCCATGCTCGCGAGCACTGCCACGACGAGCACCACGAGCACGGAAATGCGGTCGAAACGGATCGAGACATCGAGCCCCACGGGCGCCTCGCGCGCGGCACCGTGCTCCACGTCGCTCGGGCTTGCGCGGGCCGTGTCCTGGCGTAGAAATGCGCGCCCGCTGGCACTCGAGGCGTAGCGCTCGAGCAGCACGGTTGAGTCCAGCTTGCGTAGGCTCTGCGGCTTGTTCCCGTCGGCGGGGTTCATCCTTTGCAGTAGATTGCGTTGTGGTTTCCGTCGCCTGCGAGGTAGGTGGCGCAATGGAGCAGAGTGGGTTTTCAGATTTGTGATTTTCCAGTGAGTTTGATTTCCCAATGAGTTGAGTCTGAGATCTCTCTTTACATGATATCTATTTGCACAGGTCCTTTTACTTGAATCGTCTACCTGCTTTTGGCTCAGTCGCAATTCACGGTATACACTCAAGCGCATGCCAGCATGCGTGTGTCTCTCAGCGTCCTTGTGAATCGATTAATCGGGGTCACATACAGATATTGAGGTCTACAACAAGGTGAAGAACGACTTCAAGCCCGCGGTGGTAGTGTGACGAGGTCAGGTCCGCGCTGCATGCATCCGTACCTGGCACCACCATTATCGCTCGAGAAACAAGATGGCCGACAAGGCAGCCAACCAAGCGATGGATAGTGGCACCAGCTACCAGGCGTGCGCAGACTCTGGGCGACCGGAACTCGACGAACTACGAACCTGGATGCACCACGACGTACACCAATGGCTCTTAGCGGGCCATGTGGCTTCGCAGCCCGCGCACGCGAGACTCGACCCCACACCTGCTTAGAGCAACAGGGCGTCTGCGTGGCACCCAGGGCAGCTGGGAAAACCCTTGCCCCGCCACAGCTAGCGCCCGACGGGCCCAGGCGTGCGCGCGCGCCTAGACTCACAGGTTATACTAGTTCAGGTCTATCTGGTAACTTAATACACCGCATCATCATCATCATCATCAGGTCTTCGCTGCATACGGACCAACAGTAGTGGGTTTCACTGCGTGCTGGTCTTCAATGGTTGGCCGCTGGTCTATCTTGCCACACAGCACAGTCATCGAGGACGGTGGAAGCCACTTGTCCCTCCGCTTTCGGTGACGTCATGCCGCAGCGATTCAAGCGGCAGGCCATGAGCACCACGCCGACAAGCGCATCGTTGAGCTGCCGGCTGGGTGTGAGGCTGTGCTCGACCTGCTTGAGCGCGCTCAGCAAACGAGTAGCAGTCCGTTAAATCCTGTACGTCGCGCGGCTCGTTGAGGTCGTCGGATCGCGGAAAGGCGGCGTCGCCGTACATGCTCTGGTGCCACGGCAGCCCGCGCAGCTCGTAGAGCAGCCGACCTTGGTAGAAGTGGTTGTGTTGGAGAAAAAGCAATCCGCGTTCTTGTTCTCTCTGAGCTTGGTGCCCTTGAGGCCTGTGACACACAACATCACCTTGATGAAGCCGCTAGTTCGCTGTTTATCGGCTGCTGCCTTCTTGGACAACTTCCCCCCAGCAAGATCGAGGTGTTCGCGTTCACGTCCTCGGTATGTGCCACGTGTAGTGATGCCTTCACTTGCGCACGCCGCGCTAATGCACATACAGGGGCTCGCGAACCTCGGGTCGCACAACTTTGAACTACTGCTCGCTGTGCTGCCCGGACTCTGAACTTTCTCTCTTACTACGTAGTATTTCGAAGCTGTGCTCGCCCAGCGCCCTCCTCATCTCATCATGCTGCACAGCATGAACATGTTGTCCGCTCGCTGCGCCGCATGGTGCTCAACCTCTGGGTCCGTTGTTTGTTGCAACTTGGTCTCCATGATTGTGTTGGTTGCGAAGAATGGCGCCGACGCCATCTCCTTCTGCCACGTGGCGGACAGGTTTTCCCCTATTAATACGGTATTGGAGCCGTTAAGCAGCTCCTGCTCCGGCTACTGGAATCCAATATACCTCACTTGACACACTGGTTGTGTTGGTTGCCCATGGAGGTTCTCGTTTTGGTCCCGATCCATCATGCATTGCGACCATTTTGGACGCGTTTCATTTAGGTTAACCTTTCGTTTACCTATGCGGGTAAAATGTCAATTTCTGTCGTGGATGTGTAGATCATTTGTAGCTCTCAGCTTACGCTGAGAGAATTTTTAGAGGTCTACTGCCCGATGAGATCTCCTTGCATTATATCTATTTGCACAGGTACTTTTACTTGAACCGTGTACCCGCTTCGGCTCGGTCGCAATTCAAGATATATAGTTTTAGAGGTGTACTGCCCGCGATTCGCTGTCCACTTTTCAAGCGGCTACAGTATTGGCGACTTGAACGCCTCTTGGCGGCGCTTCGCCCGTGGGCTATCACCACTGAAGGGCCACCGCGAAACCATCCACCGCCCCTCCACCTCCAATCCCCCAGCAGCCTCCATCATCCGCCATGTCGCTGCTCAACCAGCGCGCGCCGGACCTGCCGCTCGTGGTGCTCGAGACGGGCGAGCAGCACAGCCTCCTCGAGATCGTGCACCGCACAAAGCGCCCGACTGTCGTGCTCTTCTACGCCACGTGGAGCCGCGCGTGCGTGGCCGAGGTCGAGACCTTTGAGCTCTGGTCCAAGAGCGGCCACGACAAGCTCGTCAACTTCGTGCTCATCAACCTGGACCAGAACGTGGCCGACACGCTCGCGTTCCTGGACGCGCCCAGCGCCGCCACGGGTAAGCCGCGCGTGTGCCGCGACTACCGCCACGGCGAGACGCCCACAGTGCTTCACTTCGGCTGCTACGACGTGCCCGAGCCGTACGCCGTGCAGCACGTGCCGCACCGCGTCGTGGTCGACGAGGACGGAATCGTGCGCCGCACGAACGAGGATTTCCACTGGGACGACGTCGCCGGGCTCGTGCGCCACCGCCAGGAGATGCAGCGCGCGGCCGAGACCGACAAGACGTTCACGTTCCTCTTCCCGCAGGAGACTGTCCAGTGAGCGGATCAGCCGAGCGCCAGTATCAGCGATTGTTTCTCGAGTCACCAGCGTTTGGAGAGTATGCGCGAGCTGCGAGAGACCATCAATCAAACTACCAGAACAGAATAAATGAAACGAAAAAAGCAATATGTATCCATCTTATGGTGACGTTCCTGTCCGTGGGAACTGGCATGAAAGGCATGAACGGCGTCTACGCCTTCGGTTCGCGCGGCGGCGGCTGCAGCGCCAGTCCGTCGATGAGGAAGCCATCGACCGACGCAGCCTTTTGCCCTTCGGAGCCCTCGGTGCCGATCACGCGGCGGTGGAGGAACGTCGGCGGGAACCGCTCCGCGTCCAGCATGATCCGTGCCACGACGTGCGGCGTGGTCACCTCGCCGAGTCCGCCCACGCGGCTGCCTGTGTTGCTCTTGGACGTGACACACGCCCACAGCATGACCAAGAGCAGACCCAGCACCAGCAGACCGCACCCGCCGAGCGTGAGCCACACGTTGAGGTCGGGGATCGACGCCCACAGCGCCACGCGCTGGATATTCTGCTGGAAATTGAGTGAGGTCTTGTTGTCGCGGAGCGAGATGACGTCCTTGACGACGGCGTTCTGGAGGAGGTAAAACGTGGCAGCGGTGTAGGCGGTCTGGAGGCCGTGCTCGATGTAGAGGTGGTTGTCGAGCACCAGTTGAATGTTATTTTCCATGAGTGAGTCGCACATGGAGGATGACGGCTGCTGCATGTTCCACGAGACATTGGCGACATTGTGCGGGAGTAGCGGGTCGATCGAGAGCGCACGCCAACTAACACCACCGGCCTCAGTGTACCGCGGCTTTGGCTCGTGCAGCACGATAAGCGGCGTGGGGCGCCAGGTGCTTTGGAACTCAGGGACGACCACCAGGGGCGTCAGCAGCTTCGTGGGCAGCGCGTCCACGCCCACGATCAGCTCTTGCTTCAACTTCGGGTCCGCACTCGTCGGGTCGAGCGGAAACCGCAGGCCCTTACACGCCCCGTCGCCCGCGGCACAAGTGGCGTCGAAGTCAGCAACCAGATCCGACGTCCCCCACGACAGCTTGGCCATGGTGAGCGAGTAGATGCGGCGCAACTTGGTCACCATGCCCGCGGATTGCGTGGCCGAGTCCGCCACGAACCGCTTGCCGATGCTGACGACCATGAGCGACGAGTTGGAGGTTTGGGGGCAGTGGAATACTGCCCCCAACTGATCCAAAAACATCCCTACTCCAGGCGGTGTGGTTTGCCTCTTTTCTACCCATACTCTTCGCGCGCTTTGGTTACATGTTGTATCCAATGGCCTTTCTCAGTCCAATGGGTTATAACTTGGGACCCAATTTGGGTGCACCGTGTACCCAAGGAGCGCGAATGTTTCCACGGCGATGGGAAAGCTGATTTGGGGGAAGCGTACCATTTAATTTTTTCAGAAGAAAGTCGGCTTCTCTCCCTCCACTCGCCCCACCCATCCGTGTGATTCCCGTAGCAACGAATACACGCGCAGCACCGGCCAATCGATCCTGGTTTCACACCGCAGGACACCGTCTGTGGCAGCTTATAAGCCGCTACTTTATAAATAATACAAGCAGAACTAGCTTGTCTTACTTATCACAACTCCACTCAAACGTTCCACCCGCATCCCCGCCCCCGGTAGACACAACCCGCGGGGGGACACGTACTGGACGGGCCCACGTACCTCAGAACGCAATCTGCCGCCACGATGGCACACGTCGACAAGACCAAGCCTTCGCACCTGCGCAAGCTCGACTCGACCGTGCTGCTCGAGCGCAGCGACGACTCGCCCGCGGGCGCCTTTGTGCGCCAGGGCCCGGGCCGCGCGAGCCAGAGCGAGATGGAGCAAGGCGGCGCCGCCGGCGAGACGCCCGTGGGCATCGACCTCTCGATCCGCTTCGGCCGCGTCTTCGTGCTCATGGTGCTCGCGGTCTCGGCGCTCGTGACCGTCACGCTCTTCTTCAACCGCGGCTTCGAGTTGGGGCACTTTGACCCGACCGAGACGGACGCCGACGCGCAGAAGAAGCTCGTCGACGACTACAACTCGTACACGGGTACCGCCGCGTCGGTCTTTGGGCGTCCGATCGAGATGTTCATCACGATCGCCGTGCAGCTCGTGCTCATGCGCGTGATGGCGGCGTCGCTCTTGAGCCCCGAGGTCGGCTGGAAGGCGGGCGCGTTCACGCTCGTGGTCACGACCGCGATCAGCTTCCTCATCATGAACAGCCTCAACGCGCTCAACGTGCAGCCGCTGGAACCCGAAGTCGAGGCGGTGATCTCGGCCGCCGATCTCACTTATGTACCGGATCTCAGCAACTCGAGCGCCGCGCTGCGCACCACCAACCTCTCGCAAACCTTCTCGGAGCGCTCGCCCAAGAGCCCGCTTACCAACACAGCGCTGCGCAACCTCGTGCTGCCACGCGTACCGCTCGCCAAGTCGTTATGCCTGCCCATCAATCGAAATGACGTAAGCTTCGCTGTTCCGGACATCGTCCAGGAGTACGGCTTCGCGCAGCGCGACTGGCAGAGTCGCCTGCTGCAGGAGGCGATCGAGCCCACGATGCTTCGCGTGGTCGTGAACCCGTCGGACAAGACCGCCAAGCAGTCGTTCAACTTGCCCATGGACGCGGTGGTTGCAGCGGATCTCTTCGTGCACGGTATGTTGGTCGCACCGAATTTTCTCCCATGGGCCCAGCTCCCAGCTTTCGTTTCTCAATCAAACTTGACGGGCAAGATCGAGTCCGTGGCGCATGCGACCAAGTTGCTGCCGCCGTCGACGTCAGCTCAAGACGAGACAGCGCAGCGCGAGTGGTTCGTTCGGGAGAGCGCAAAGGCGCTATCGCAGAAGCTGGCCGCGAGCAAGACCCTCTTTCGCTCCGACGCCGCGATGGAGTTTTCGCACGTTGACATCTCGCCGTCGGTGCGCTTTGACGCCGTGACGATCGACTTCCAGGTGGACCCGACGCGCGTCGGTAGTTTTTTCGCGCGGGACAACTCGACGTGGAACAACACCTTGTCGAACCAAAACTGCGGGCCATGGCCCCTGCGGTGCGCGATGCCTAACCCGATTAAGAAAGTCCTGACCGACGCGACGTACGACGCACCCGCGCAGGTGCAGGTCTTTGGCGTCTGCGTGAGCGACGACGGCAAAGAAGTGCTCTCTTTCAGGAAAGAGTTCGAGTTGTCATTTGGGATCGACCAGTATTTCCGGATCCGTCCAAAATTCCTTCCAAAATACAGTACCAAACTGCACTGAGCGAACCCAAACGACACGAAGAGGAAGACAACCCCAAAACATAGTCTAGTGTAGTCTGAAATGGGCTATTGAGCGTGCTGTGATGTGATTTATTGTGATTTATTGTCCCCTCTCTCTCTGTTCGTATCACTTCACGTCAACTGTTTGAGCGGGAATAAAAATGACACGTGTCGACTCCGTTCACGCTGATAGTTGCTGTGGGCCATGGCGACACGGGGGGGGGGGGGGGGGGTGATACGGACGCAATGCTCACGAAACAGGCTAGAGATGCTCTTAGGATTTGTGTTCTATCCTGCCTGGCGTGCTTGAGGCCTACCTAGCATCTGGTTTCCCATCGCCAGCGGCGTCAGTACTGTTGTGACGGCGGCGCGTCAGTTGACCTAATCTAAACCCTAATCTAGTGCGCACCACGGCGGAACCGCGAAGCCGGCGACAGATTTTGACGTGCGGTACTTGGGCCGCGAAGGACGGACGGCCTGGGCCCGCTGCTGGACGCCGAAGGACGGGCAGTCCAAGAACAGAGAGCTTGGAGAGAGAGCGTGGCTAATAAAGGACTTTTGGTCACCGAAAACGGCGTGGGAGTTTACTTGGTGGTCATACTGGGGCCTCGCTGCGGACGACGAGGCAGGCTCACCGGGACAGCGGTGGAAGACAAGGCGTTTGCGCTAGACGCGAACGAGAGAAGAAGAGAAGACGGCGGACCCGTCTACGCCGCGCGCGGGGGACGCTCCGGCCCCGAGAAGGTCGCCTAGGCTCAGCCCGCGCCAACAGTGGCAGGCGCAGCAGCCGACGTCGACGGACCGTACTGAGCAGCGCCAACGAGACAGCAGGAGCGCTCAGCAGGCGCAGCGAAGACAAGCCGTTCCGGCAGCGGCGGGCGACGGCAATATGGCGGCTGCAGCGGCGGCGCGGCCGCACCAGCCCCTGCTCGCTAAGTTTATCGATTGTCCGGATTTCGACCCGACTAAGTACGACATCATATCGTACCTCATCGTGTTCGAGGACGGCATCAAGAGGGACGAGCGCACACGAGGCGTGGCGTGGGACGATGAGGCGAAGTACGGCTGCCTCATCACCAAGCTGCGCGGCGAGGCTGAGACGTGGTACGGGCGGCAACTGCGTGGGCTGGCTGCGGTGGACAAGGTCTACTCGAGGTTCAAACCGATCATCGTCGCCCGTTTCGAGAGGCGCGAGCAGGACGAGGAAGTTCTTGCGCTCGTGATGCGCTACGACAAGCTCGCCAGTCAGAGCTACAAGACGTACGCGGACAAGCTCATGGAGATCCATCGCGACGTCCGACCGCACAAGGTTCACGCTGGTAGCGAGCTGTTGTGACAGCGCCCTGGCGCTCGCACGAATGAACCAGTCGCGCCGCGCCGTCTCATCTGGCGCTGACGTCAGCGGCGGTAGCAGCTTGGTCACACGCGCCACGGACTCGTTCATGCCCGTCAAGTTCAATGGCCCCACAAACGCTGGGATCTGGGTCCACGCATATACGGTGCGATCAACATGTTGTACACAAAGAGGTCAGCGGCGACCGCCGCGCCCATGGGCAGGTTGAACGACTGTGTCGCAGTCCTGTCCGAAGGGTTGACGACTACACGGAGCGTCTGGGGATCGATCGCCTCTTGGCATTGTTTGGCACAATACCAATACGTATTGATTGGGTCATTTTTTTCGAGCCAATAAATTATTTCGGCAATATCAATATCGATGGGCAATACAAGTGCTGCTACATTGACATTAGACTTTAACGGTGCTATGCATTGCTTCTACTTGGTACTAGGGGAGCCCGCTCGCAGTCGCTCACCCTTCACATTCGAACTACATCAGTAAGCGAACACAATATCAGTAGGCAGTGGGGACACATACAACTTGTCTGCGTCTCACAGCAAGCTACTTTTCTCTGTCTGTCTGGCACTTACATTTCGTGCCCAGCACCTCGCTCCGTCCCTGTGTCCCCCTCTCCATCCTTCCGTCCCTGCCTCCATCCTTCCATCCATCCGTTCCTCCACCCCACCCCCATCCATTCCTCGCCTCTCAGTCCGTTCCTCGATTCCTCCGGCCGC
>JAMFLL010001607.1:0-14542 GCA_027475725.1 Pythium rhizo-oryzae | reverse complement strand
ACGCGCCGCACGCCGCGCCGCACCAGCAGCCACACACGCCACCGTCGCGCGCATAGAAAAAAGAAGAAAAGAAGAAAAAGATCGACTTGGTACAGAAAGCGGCCTCCGACGGTTGGGACGGAGCGTGGCGGTGTGTGGCGTGTGTTGTTGTTGAGGAAGAGGTTCTTTTGGAGAAGAGGTTGTGACCGTCGGTCTGCCTGTGTGCAGGATCGCGTTGGGCTCGACACTTCCCTGGCGCATTTTCCTCGTGCATTGTTGGTGGCTCTCCCATTCACCGAGGAAGCCTGCGCGTGGTAGCCTGCGCTTGTGGGCGCTGTGTAATATCTGCTCTGGTAGGGCAAGGGGCTGCGTACCACCGTGTAACTGGCGATCGCTGCTGCCATGGAAGCTTTTGGCGGCCCCGAGAACAGTAAGCTCGCCAAAGAAACGACGGCCGGCGGTAAGAAGCCAGAAGCTGTCTACAACGAAATTATGGAGCACGGTGAGAACGTCATTAAGCCGAGATCAACAACTTCATGTACGCCATGTGGAGGCTTGGTGCCGACGACAATCAAGCTGTGGTCGAGCTGCTCAAGAAACTGCGAGAAGAAGATCGTGACGCCGTCATCACGGTCGACGAGACTGATCGGCTTAAGACCGGTGTGATCTCCATCATGAGGAAGCATATGCGCGACATGTTTGGCAGATTTTGTGAGTTGATCCTCGTTGACTGCACTCACAAAACTAACTGCTATGTACCAGAGCTTCACCAGGTTTTACCCAAGTTTTCGCCGTGCAACCTCCAACGAGTGCCTCTCTGCGCACAGATACAACTACCAGTTGTTGACGCTCACGGTGATGGACGAGTTTGAACGCGGTCAGGTGGTAGAGCAGCCGTTGTTGGAGACGAATGGCGATTGGCACAAGTTCAAGGCCCTTGGCCACCTCAAGCGCGCGAACCCAGGCTCCTACGGGATGGTACGCGTCATTATGGTGGACAAGAACATGAATGAAGGGAAGGTTTCGTCGCAGACGTTTCCCGAGACCCGTGTTCTCATCTGCCTGTTTCACGTGCTGAAGTACTCGTCAGCCGTCAAGTACAAACCCGAGTTTGGGAAGCTGTCGGCTGACGACTTCACGTTGATCGACAACCACGTGCACGGGCTCGTCTACCCCGAAGATGAGACGGAGTTCACCAACAACCGTGTCGCGTTCGAGAGTGCCTGTGACCGTCTGCACTTCACCGAGTTTGCCGACTACGTGCGCCATAACCGGTTCAACTGTACTGACATGTGGGTGACGTAGGAGCGCGCGAAACTCGCCCACCTCAAGAACCACACCAACAATCGGCTCGAGGCGTGGTTCGGAAAGTTCAAGGACGGCGTCAATGGTGGTTGTTATCAGCCAATGGGATCCACTGGAGCAAAACCAAGCAATATGCATGGTTTTACAATTTGCCCCTTCAAACCGATATGAGCCCCTTCAAACCTGTTGGAGCAAACCCAAGCAATATGCTTGGTTTTACAACGGTTTTAGAAGAAACCGAGCCATAACATTAGGAATTTTTTACATTAGGAAATGGCTCGGCAGCAGAAGGGTTAAGCGATCATGGACAGGTTGTTGATTTGCATACGAATGTGCTTGCTCTATGTGTGATTAGATCTTTTGCAGATGGAGTACGTAGCGACCAGACTTGAGTCACATATTCACAAAGCGCAGTGTAGCGCGTGGGTCTCAGCGCGTTGCCGTGGAAAGTGCCTTGGTGACGGCATCTAACTCGACTCTCGCATACTTGTCACTCACGGGAGTGACTTTGGCACACTCTCTTTCACTTTAACATACACTAATGCAGAACGTACATATTGACTCAGAAGTCAAATTATCAGAATTGTTTTGGCTAAATTGTGTCCAATGGAACAGCTATTGTCGCATATCTGATTCTCGTCACGACGACGCGAGCCGGGCTCCTGTACGACGGGGGGGGGGGGGGGGGGGGGGAGAGTTGATGAACGCACATATGAGAGAGTCAGGAACGATAAGGCCGGGGACTATATTCATGGTTTATATACCTCTGCATCCTGTTTGTTACGCTTCATCTCAGCCAACTCGACATGGGATAGAATGCATATGCTGCGGAGGTTAGCCACCGAGGTGCTCCCCAGTAGCTTCCTTCGTCCCACCCTCATCAGGGCGGATCAAGAGAGAATTTTCTGCGGTTTTAGTAGGTCCTACTTCAACAGTTCTAGCGACACGCTCAATACAAAGTGATATTCCTTTTTCTGATGAGGCGGGGAGCCGATGATGATGACTTATCGAAAGGTCGTAGTGGAGAGCCCCTCGTGCCACTCAGCGCGAGCTGCTTTTCGAAGGAAGCGCATCTTGTTGAGGAAGATGAAATTGAACCCCTTCGCTTGCAACGCTGTAGTGACCGTAGATCTCGTCACCGCGGCCTTCGTTCGGGTGGGTTTTCTTCAGTCGCTGGAGAAAGGCTTTCGTTTCCTAATGTTCACAAAGAGAAGTCAGAACCTTCCCGTGATAGACAAGTGCAATGAAATTTACCTTGGCCGAGATGAAATCATAGATTTGCATGGCATTAGTGATGGAGAAAAGTCCACAAAACGCTTGACGCGCTGCCCCGACCGTTTGGGTCTGAACGACTACTCGGGTGCTCCGGCGGCTCATGGCAGGCTAATACGAGTATCCACATTAGGGATAAAGTAACAGCTGCTAATTTATAATCCGCACAGAGGGGAAAGACAGCAGCGTAGCCAAGACCATAAAAAAACCATAAAAAGACCCGAGGTCAGTAAGGTGGCAAGCCATCCAAATCGAGACTGAACAGCACATAAAGAATCTAGTCGGAGTCTCCTCATTGACTCTCAACTACTCAATCCTGTAGAGCTCTAAGAGCCACTCGTCTACTTTTGGTCTCCACCACTCAGTGGTTTGGTGCGCTAGATTGTAAGGCATAGAAAAACGCTAATATCCCACTGTTGACCTGGCGCAGTATACTATAGTGATAGCAAGAAAGATACATGACGAGGAGCACCATACTAACAACATCTAGGCCCGAGCACATCCCACAAAAGTTCATTGCGAACTGTGCCGACTTCTCCGTCGGAAGTGAAAAAGTGCAGAGTTGTTTGAGTGTAACACGAGTATATTTCAGGTATTTTACGCAACAAGAATGGATCGATCCGTGGAACATTACTAAGCAGTGATGCCTGTTCCAAACCCGGCACCCCAGAGACTTTCGAACAATAGGCAGTTGAGTTTCTGATATTGTATATTGTGCCGGTCTAGAGGCTGTTCTCCTCCCCTTGTATTCCAGATATTCCTCACTTCCAGCCTGGTGCGGGCGCCCAAACGTTTCAGATTGTTCGCCTCTCGTCACGATAGATGTGGGTTTGTTGGAGCTGGGATTATGAGGTTCTCCAAAATAGACACAAAACGAGCACCCACTGACTTTTTTTTTCAAGGGGGAGGTTGTATACCGCTCATGTAATGGCAGTTCCGGGAGATCCAGCTTGTACCGTCAACCCACCAGGCAATGAGATTTCCTTGATTTGGTTTGTTGAACTGAGGTGGTGTCAAAGACCATACGCTGCGAATCCTTCGATCCGTGAAAACTTGAATAAATATTTTATAAAATTGGAGATATACCGAACTTGAGGATGTGGTCTCAACCATGGGCGCCACTAGGAACTGCGTTGTGCGCCGTCGTGCGGCGTGCTCGATCTTAAGTGACATGCTCCATAACTGTGCATACACACACTAGACACTGTTGTCCTTTCGTGACGAGATTTTCATTTCATACGGATGCATGGAGGAATCGCGACAGCCTTCCACAGATCACGCTCGGAGGCTATTCGCAGCGATTTCGCAGCCTGAGCGACCTCGAGAATAAAATGGCAGCATTTCGCCTCGTTTTCATAAGAGCCTGAAATCAGGACGCGCTCGGCGCGTTTCGACTCGTTCTCCCACGTTGGAGTTGGGTGGTGCGTGAAATGCGCCCCCGGCCGCGCTGGCGGCAAATTTCATCACTTTTGTGGGGTGTTTTTGATGGCGCTCACATCCGGTCAACCCGGCGGGAACCTGCTAAAAACACGGTTTACGCCAGGTACAGCTGCCATATGAATACCTGGTCTGCAGTACCAGCCTTGGTCAAAAGTACTGAACTACGTGTTATTCACGTAGACCACATGAACTCCTGTTGCTTCAACATGTTTTGCATGAAAGCCTGTTGACTGGTGTTATGCACATGTTGACGCACTTTTCCAATACCATTAACGCTTTCGAAGAGCCGTATGGCTCATGCTGTTCACTGGGCTGTGTCCACAGAGAGCAGCGTGACTGACCCAAGCGTCTTGAACACCGGCGGTTCACGGACCACCACCCTCAATAGCGCCGGTCGCAAGACCAGCCCCATACTTCACAGCTCGCTGCTACTTGCGGTTGCTCATACACCAATAGGCGAAGCTGGAAGCGGCGAGCGTATGCTCGTGACACCGAAGCCATCCTATGGGTGAGCGTGGTACCACGTCGTGAAGCCGTTAGCGTCAAGCGTGTGATCCCCGATGCCAATATCGCGGACAAGGCAAACAGCTCCAAGCGTGGAAGCGAGTAGGAGAGGATACAATCGACAACTAAGTCATTTCAACCCGAATTCGCTATTAGATGTGCAAAATGTCAGGTGGAAATGATAAATACGTTGTAGGGTTAGGGGTGTAATGGGAAGTTCACGATTTCGCGGCAATTCTTTGATTAAGTGACAGGTTTCCACCATATTTCTGGTAAGTCCTGCGCGTCATCTCACCCAAATGCCTTTTGAGGGATTTGATAGGGCATTTGAACTCTTCCATCACCCATAGTGTCATCTGATGGTGGAATTTAGTTTTGACCTTCTCAACGTCAACACGGCTACTTTCGACATCCGGAAGGGCGAAGTTGGTAGGATGCGGTCTTCCGTACGGCTTTTGTTGGGAAAACGTCCCGACAAATGATATCCCAAACGAACAGTGGAATGTCCATCAAACGGATAGAAGTATACTTTATTCGATAGGAGTTTTGTGTATTCATCATATCATATCATTCATACGCAAATTACAATGCATGTCAAATAAAAAGACAGATGATTTTGCCCAGCGGACGTCCTGGACGCTGTTCTAGCCGTCCTAGACGAAGAATAAAAACTGGACGGTTCGTTCCATCATAAAGGATCACTTCGGGCAAGACGTCGTTGAGACCGACAGCGGTGGGGGAGCGCGGATTGTCGGAGACAATAGCCTTGACCGCCGCGTGATGGCTTTCGACGGCTGCTGGCTATAGATAACTCTGTAGTCGATTGCGTTAACGTGCCAGTGATTCCAGCGGGTGCCAAGTACGTCACGTCGAACCAGTCAACTTTAGCTGCATTCGCCGCTTGCACGCCAAACACGAGATCACTTCTGACGGACCTAAGAACTGCTTGTGTGATCGGTCCGCATACGGATGCCGGGGAGAAACCGTGGTCTCGCAGAAGGCTGATCTGCTGAGCTGTCCACGCTGGGCCCTAGCGTATGAGATGATGATATAATCGGCTTGGGGGCCAGACCATGCGCAGGGCAACAGGGAGCCATAAACTTTGGTCGATGCTCCCAACAGCCATCTATTTCTATGTGGATGCAAAACCAGAGTTTGGCGCACTTGGTCACGGTGGGAGAGCAGCTCATATGGCAAAGTTAGCTCAGTACGAACATGTACGCAATTGGCGCGAGGCGATCTACATACTCGTTCTTCGATACTTCCTGCCGCCAGGGCATCAACGGAGTCAAGCCACCAACAAGCTCGAACTTCTCGTGACGCTTGCTGGCACAGTAAGAAGGAAAGGTGCGCGGCGCAGAAGTACCGCCACCGAAGTTGGTCGACAAGTGGCTGCCGATGTCACACCACGCTGGTGGCCGGCCTGACTGCGTGTGGAGCGCCCCGCGACTTTGCACACTCGGTGGTTAAAGAGGGCGCCCACGTTTCGACCTCGTCGCCACTACGAACTCTCCCTTAATGCACCATCGTGCGCCCCAGCTCCGACGCCGTCTTCAAGTCGCTAACCCAGGTAAGGATTTCGTGCACGCGGCTCGACGTTTCCCAGTCGAACATTTTCTCAACCTCACCTTTCGGACCCTACAAGGCCCTTGATCCGAAAGGGCCTGACTCAGCGATGTCGCAGCGTCCCTCGTGAGCGCCGAGTTGAACACTTCGCGCACCCTGTCGCGCCTCCAGCGTCAGCCGCACGCCCTCCTCGAGGATATCCGTGCGCCATCCTACACATCCACAAGTAGATCAATCGGCGCGTGCGCATCGTTACCGTAGACGAGACGGTGCGGCTGCACATCCGTACGGGATTGTACCGACGAAATTGCGCGGATACACTGCGTACGGTAGACACACGTCCCAATCACGCTGATCCTCTCTGACGTACCAAGAGTTCATGCCATCCATGGTCCTGTTGAATCGCTCGACCAAACCCTCCATCTGGTGACAGATTCATCTGGGACCTGGGACCGAAGTTTAGAATCACACCGTGATTCTTCACTGCCATCACTACCGCATACCTTTTCGAGTGCTCCGTGATCACCAACATACTTGTTCTCATCATGTGTCTCACGTGAGGGAACACAACAGGCCATCGCCCACCAATCACCAAAAGCACCAACTTGGAGCAACTTCACTTGGTTTGAGTCTCCAGGATCCACAATTGCGACACGGCCCAACCACCTGACCAAACTGTCTATCCCGCGTCAAATGAACTTACTACCCAATCGTGTCGCTGCTTTTAGTGGTGCCCAGAAAGGCCGATCACAATTGTGCGTCTTCTTCACTGCCATTGCCCACAGAGACGCAGCAGAATATTAGTGGTGTAGATCTCCATATTTACCACGACTCCGTCTTTCTCATTCACCGGCAGTGTCTCCTAATCGTTATCGTCGTGCTTGCTGTCGACATTTTTCTTCACCTCTCTTCACCTTATAGCGCGACGTCTTCAACATTTCCTGACGCCAGCCAACCCGACGGCTTGATGCCGTTCTTGGAGACCACCTACCCAACGTAAGGGACAGTCTAACATCCTCCAGCCAACCAAACACCTCAGCCAGGGGGAGCGATTAATTCTGTGCAGCTAAATACATGGATGAATTGTGTGCAGGCGGCAGACACACTGCACATTCACCTATCCAATCAGATACAAGCTGAGTTGTGTGCAAAATGATTAAATCTGAGCAAGCGCCAGCAGCAGCCCAATACATGTGGATGGGTGGATCATAATCCTTCGGGCAGGTTGTGTAACCGTTGCAGGCGCGGCAACGCTCGAAAAAAGCACGTCTTGATTTTTGAAGATGTAATCTGAGCAGGCGGAACCACATCTTGATTTTCATAAATGGGAATCGAAACCGGCGGAATGGCCCAAAAGAAGGGTACGATCCTACGAATGATTTGCCAACTTCTAGGCCAAGCTCCCCGATTTCAAGAATGCCTTGCTTGTGATATCCACTTTTACCCACGACATGAAATCCAATAATGGGACTGGTGTCTCGTCGTTCGGTGTGTGTCGTGTTCACATCGCGTCGTCTCCTACGGAATCTGGTTGCTGCTTTATCATCAAGATGGAGATCTGCTTCCATGTCCGATGGCGCATACAAGATCTTTTTCTTGGGTTGGACAATGTCATCAATCGCAAGTTGTGGTGCCCATCGTGATCGCGCTGAATGCTCTTGTACGTACCATCCATGGACGTTCGTATTTGTGCGCACGAAGTCAACCGAAGTCTGCACCTAGACTGATCAATATTTTAGTGCGCCGTGGCGCAACTGGTTCGCAACTTGTAGTGGCTGCCTCAGGGTTTTGCTCAACCAAAACCCAACAGAGAGTTCCCACCGCTCCGTGAAAGAGACCGGTTCCCAGTCTTCGAGCCATGACAACCTTCGTGCTCAACAACACTTTGCCCCTGATCGTGGTTCAAGTCGAGCCGCTTCAAGGTCTCAGACATTACTGCGAAGGGCCGGTTCCGGCTGCGATGGTGCTCGTCGCCAAGAACCCAAAGACGAAAGAATTTATCCATACGCACACCCACACTCACACAACATGTCTTCACCCTTGTGGTCCAACGCCGATGCATGCTGGTGTTTGTTTGTGCCAGTTTGGAGTGATCAAAACACACTACCGCTCCTTGTCGCTTTTTGCTATGTGGATTGAAGAGGTGCGTCGGGGGTATCGGAGCGACTGCAAAATGCAGTTCACGACTGGGTGGATGTACAGCCATGTTGACGCGACAATGGCCATCCTCGGTGATGTGGACCTCACTGTACTCCTTGATGCCCCGCTCGCAAAACGACAGCAAGGTCGGCCTCTCCAGTCTGGCGCTGGACTCGATAGAGGCAAAGATCGGCATAGGGCTGATCGTCTCCGTAAGCTGTTCATCGCAAGCCAGGCATTTCCGTAGGTTGAAAGATCCTGAAGCGATGGCCTTTTCCTCCACCGGCGAATACCGGAGGCGACGCCGTTGGATGGGATGTGATCAACCTTACTGATGCGGTGCTGCACGTAGGACGTCACTGCGAGTTCTCGGCGAACAACTTCGGTAGAGCTGCACCAACCGATGCAACGAGTGGCACTCTTCCTCCTCTAGCTTGCCAGTCACAGTCGTGATCGCGATCAGAGGTCTCACCGAGTAGACCACAACCATTCAGCGGCTTGAACAGCACACTTTCTCCGTCCAGTGCGCGGACTGGGACATCCGCGGTTGTCTCCGTCCATACTCCGCCTATAACTGTACTCGAGCGGAGTGAATTGCGTGCTCTGACTATCGCTGCACGTCACTTTTGATCACCGAATGTTCTACGTGATGATGCTCGCGATGGGTAATTCGAGACAGAGCAGCAGTCCCTCCTCGGACTCCGACACCCTCGCACACCTCCCGAAGGGTCGTATCTTTACCGACATCTCAATTCTGCAACTCCCTTGACCGGAGTAAAGGTTCCGTCAAATCCTTCGAAGCATGTTTCTCTCCGAGCTGTCCACACCGCCCACCCTCGTCGGCGGCAGTGTATTTGCTCCCGCAGTCAACCGTCGCGGTCACTTCGTCATCCGCGACCCGGACTCCGAGCTGTGCCAGCCCATTGCTGCGACACAGCCGTACCTTGCCCATCGCATTCTTGTCCCGCTCTTGGCTTCCTGAGGAGATTGTATGGTCCCCAGAAGACAGACGAGTACTGATAGAGGTCATTTTTAGTCACATACGGCATTCAGTCAAAATATTATACTCACGTTTTATCATCATCCAAGATATCATTGTCATTGCACATAGATTGTCCTCGTGAGGTTTGTTACACCTTCTGCAAAAATGGCAAAAATTCAAGATTCGCTTGTGACCAGTCACGCCCCAGAGCCGGCTCCACGCTGACCACTCCAAGCAGTCTGATGCGCTGTGGGTCAGCTCAAAGACTCTCGCGTGCTGCCACTTGTAGGTAAATATCACGAGTTTGATGGTGATGCCTCTGAGATAAGAGGAGAGATCGCTCAATCATCTCCCGCATTGGACAACGCCCTATAAACAGAGAGAAAAAACGAAAAACTGAACACAGAGATAAAGGGTTAGGCGTTTGAATATGGTTGTGTAACTGTCGATGCCTGAGCCCATCCATCATCCTGAGGATGGGTTGACCCGTTCGCCTTTCTATGTGCACGGAGAATGGCTACAGCGACGGCAGGACACCATGGGAGTCAGAGTCCCGGCAGGTCGCTGCGTTCCTGGGCGCCTCCAGCGACGGACACGGCACCGGCAGCAATGAGACCCGTGCACAGAGCTCATGGGGACAAGTGTCAATAGCACAGTCTAACTGCATAGCACGATATCTGGTAGTCGAACGCATTTGGTGCGTCTATTTGAACGGCAACCCGCCAGTGTCAATCCGAGCCAAAACTACTGTGTGTTATGATAGATTTTGAGGAAACCAGTGGGGCTACGGACCCCGGACTGGTGCTCATAGCACGATATACCGGATAGCTAGGAGACAGTCTACATACTTGTCGCGTTTATATACGTGGGGACCATTTTCATACCACCACCCCTCAGCACTCCCAGCAGGGGATGTTCGAGCCAAATTGGCTGTGTGTTTTGATAGATTTTGAGACAACCACGTGGGTTATGAAGCCCGGACTTGCGCACAGAGCACATTTACACTCATATATAACTGACTGTCAACGCACATAGCTCGGGTTCCGACTGTGGAGCAAATTAGGAACTAACATCCGTTGGCCGGTCCTTCCAGGGAATCCCGAGCCAAATTGACTCTGTGTTTGGTGGTGGTTTGAGAAAACCACGGGGGCTATGAAGCCCGGACTTGCGCACAGAGCACATTTACACTTGTATCTAGCAGACTACCAACTTGGAAAGCTAGGGTTCCCACAGTAGAGCAGATTAAGTTCTACCATCCGTTGATCGATTCCCCCAGGGAATCCTGAGCCAAACTGACTGTGGATGCAGTGAGGTTACAGACCCCGGACGTGCACACCGAGCACGACGGCTTCGGCCTTCCGCCTTGGACACACAAAGAGACACAACATGAGATAGCGCCATTCGTGGATGAAAAATGAATACGTGTATTAGCTTAGTGGTTAGAACCAGTCAAGGCGCCTGTACCCGTGTCTAGCAAAGGACTCCATGAACGCGTCCACGTCATCAGACTCGACGTTGGCTATGGGCTCTAGGGTGTTAGCCCACTGGACCGCGCCGCGTGGACACGGTCTCGATGACCCCGTCTACAGCGAAAGTGGCGCTCCCACCTACAGTGACTGAGGTGCCGTCCTCAATCGTCACGCGATGGGTGGTCACATGGCTAAGCGCCAAACGCGTAATGTACCCCAACAGCACAAGGGATGGCTCCCACTCTAGTTCAACGTACCATTCGCCGTTGGGGTACTCCATGACCGACACAATTCGTCGGAAGAGGAATGTTTCACCGTCGGCTCGCATCACGGGCAGTGAAAAACTAGCATGAGGGTTGTGGGCGAACGGAAGTGGGTCGTGAGGCACCGGCCAGATATGCCGAGGGTCTCCACGAGGTCCAACCCGTTCCCCCAAGGTTCTTGGTTGCAGCGTAGGTGCCACAGTCGCACCCATCGCCCTTGCTGATGGCGGGGTTCGTGGCGCTGGTCCGGAAAAAGGCGTGGTGGCCGCCGTACCAGATCGTCGTTCCCAGATCTGCGCAGACCGAGGCAGGCTTCCAGGGGACGACAAGATAGTTACGCTTTCACTGGCTGGCGAGGCGGCGGTCGCTGGGGCATGAGCCGACAGCACGCGGGTTGGCCGCGACCGGGAAAGCTGACCACGTCCCGATGGCTGGTGTTCCTGAACACGTGCCGGCGGTGGGCGTTCCTGTGCCGGCGGTGGGCGTTCCTGAGCACGTGTCCGCGGCGGGCGTTCCGGCAGACGATTGGCAGCTGAGACAGCAGCACGAGGAGCACCTGCAGTCACTGCACTTGCAGTCGGCGCGCTGGTGGGCGGGGCGGGGGTGAGTGGCGCACGGAGCATGGCTGCCGGGGGCAGGCGCAAGTTAACCAACTGGGTTAACCTGCGCACCGCGTGGGAAACCATCGCACGCGCGATCTGCTTTCCGACTTGACGCGGCCGGACGGTCTCGAACAGTGCGCGGAGCCACTCCATCAGATCCTCCGTAAACTCCGGGCTGAGATTGATTGCCGACTCGAGGTCCTCGCACGCTGGTCTCAGGTAAGTCTTGATTGCTGCTTTCAAAGTCCTGATGCCGACCTCGTCGACACGCTTCATGGCCCTTGCAGCGGCAAGTTGGCAAAGGGTACGGAACACGAAGCCGGTGCCGCCTCGACGCGCAGCCATGCTGATGGGAAGAAGAGGAGCTGGTCGCAGAATGGATTCTGTCGAGCCTGTGTGTTAGCAACGCATGCACAGAGAGGATGCCTTCCATGGCATATGGCAGGAGCAGAGAGAAGCGAGCTGCATTTAGATTACGGTTCAGTCTAAACGATCCGTTCCGGACCTATTTCTACGACGAGCCAATGCGTCCTGGGAAACGTCCTCGGCTCGCAGCCTGGGACTGCGCCAAAGGGTTGTGTGAGTCGGTGTCTTGTCTGAAGACGCAACCAATGGATTGCATCGGTAAAATTGATTGGGTTGTACTCCTAGAAGCACAGACAGCGAGAGATCGATAACTGTGTTTATTTTTGATGGAGCTCCATATGAGCTCGAGACAAGAAGACGTGAACTTGATGTTTGGGATGGGCGTCCTCAATATAGCTATTGGGTTGTAGTGAGAAGATGGCCGCGTCCTCAACAGCGATTGGCTGATATTAAGACCGTCCTAAACAGCGATTGGCTAATATTGAGAAGACGTGAGCTTTGGCTCTATTCGCGTCACACGCACCCGCCCAGCCCCATGGTCATTTTTAAATTCTCCGACTTCTCGCTTGGTAACAGAAAGGCGTCTGAGGGCACATCTAAACTGATGGCAACTTGTCGCCTATGTTTATTTTTGTGCTTGTGGCAGCCTTGGTTGCAGAAAGCGACATGGAGCAGCATCACACGTCTCCCAAAATCAATATTCTCTATTTTATATTCAACACATTAAGCTTGTAGAGCTCCAAACATTTCAGTTGGAAGCCTGTCAAATTGAATAGCATGTTGTACCTCTGTCTTGGTACCACGTACCATCCTCATTCGCACTATGTACGCATGCAGTCTATGTAGCCGCATGAGCCCCGAACCACTGGTCCAGTCTCCACGACGGCTGGGACCACGTTTCTATTGGGTGTTGGTCTCCTTCCAGTGCACCCTGCGCCGCAAACTGTCTAGTCAGGCTCACTAGATAGTCACCCGCGGATCTTAGACAACTACCATGCGCGCGCACGCGGCATTTTGGGCGTTCGTTTCGGAGGAAGGTAGTGTCCACGCGCGTGAGTACGCGCGCATTCGTAGCGCGCTACCGCTTGAGACGCGTTACGACAGAGACAGCGCCTTCTTGAAGAACACACAGGGCAAGAGGCTCCGCAAACTGTGGCGTGGCAAGCCTGCTGCTGAAATTGAGCGGCGCACCGCTGCCACGCCTGACCCGACCTTCCCAACAACAAAAGACGGCATTCTCGACGCACGCTCTATTCGCTACACGAAGCGCTTGGCTGACAGGGCTTTATCGCTTACCACACAGGCGCCAGATGGAACGGGCGCGCCTGCGGCTGGATACCACCACACTGAACCAGCCCGCGTGGTTTCGGCTCTTTGCTCGCCTGCTGCAAGCACACCATCTGCAACAGCTTCAATGGAGCTGCCCCCACCTCAAGCCGTTCAAGATGCTCTTCGTACATCTGGTCGCGCGCGGGATAAGTTTCTGAAGCGTAACGTGGTTACCAGCATGTTCGCGATGTCCAAGGCATATCCCTTTCGCGAACACACTTTGGACAATAGGGAATGTATGAATACAAAAACCAAGTCAAATTTTCCAAAACGTGTAGAATCTACACGTTCTGGAGCGGCAGGTGGCTGGAGAGTGGTACTGTACCAACCCGCTTTTGTTACAAAACCTCAAAATTTTGCAAATATTTTGTAAGGTTTTAGTAAGGTTATGTAAGGTTTTGACGAAACTTCAACGACGGGTTTTGTAAAACGTGTAGAATCTACACGTTCTGGGGGTCAAAAAGGCCCCCTGTTTTGAGAAACGCGTGGAAGGTGTAGATTCTACACGTTTGTACGGGAAAGGGATATGCGGCCGCCATCAAGCACGATCCAGAAGGTGTCAAGATCCTAGACGCATTTGCGTCAGCCCAACAGCAGTACGTCACGTCGCTCATGCTGAGTTCGATCCATAAGCTCTGGGACAGCGTGGTGTCCCGCGGGTTGCAGGAAGAACTCGCATGGGCCATGTCTGTCGCAGAGCTCAAGATCGTCGAAGCGCTTGGTGCGATGAATTCCGCTAACGCTGATGTCCAAGTGACGAATGAGATGATTGAAACGGTACGTGCGCCTCCGGTCACATCACACGGTACATGAGCTAATGCGCTTGCTGCTATCTTAGGGCCAGCAGGTTGTCGCACAGACACGCCTGGTCTGGCACGAGGCGCTCTCCGCGTACCATGCAATTGCTCGGCAGCACGGGGTCCCGATGGTCGATCCGACTTCAACTTCGTCGCCTGTTCTTCGAGATGTTTTGATCGGAGCCAACTCAAGCACGTATCCCGGACACTACAGTCTCGGCAGTGCTCCAACGCCATAGAAAGATATACTCGTACGTTCCGCATAACACGCGACTCGTACCAAGCACATGTGGGTCCATTTCATAATACATGCATCCTCCAGAATCGACTGGGCACGTGTTTGTATTGAGCTTTATGGGGTTATGGTCCTACGATCTTGATACCTACCTGCTACCTACTCCTACGATCCTAACTACTTCCTACTGCTCACCCCCCTGTGTTCGTGCCTTCGTCTTCTTGCTTCGCGCTCACTCGCGGGCCAGAGCAGGACCCACCTGCGTCGGGCGACCACCTTGATCGGGCATGTCTT
>JAMFLL010001606.1:0-14543 GCA_027475725.1 Pythium rhizo-oryzae | reverse complement strand
TGCCCAGCCGCCTGCGCTGTATACATTTCGTTCAGCTATGTTAATAGAATCCCCTGTTGTTCTAATGTGTTCTGTCCATGGACTTGTTGGTCAGAGCTAACCCCTAACCTCTAGGCTCTAGGCCACCACCTTGGCCGTCTTGCCGTCCTTAGTAGTTCCTACCGCCACCATTGCAGTCGTTTGAGTTGATGGGCCCACTGTTTCTCTAGGGGGATGCGTACCAGATATCGTGGTTGGCTAACTACACCCCAGCACTTGGCGAGAAGGAGCGTGTTGAGCTACACGTCTACAGAAAGTGCAAGCACCCGACGTGCGAGGCACAAATCGTTGCGGCGTTGAAGATGTTCGACACACAGGAACGGGAACTCCGTCAAAAGGGGAACTTGGCGAGGGAAGAGCGCGACTCGCGACTTCGTGGTCGTCACGTTTAAAGGCGCTGAGAGTGATTGTCGCAGGCGTGCGCAGCGACCAGCGCCACGGTCCCGCAGCCCGTTGCCGCCACCCCAGGCACTCCAATACCACCACCAAAACACACTGCAGCATCGGATTGAGAGCTCATTGCCAGGCTAATCGGCTCCTGAACACTCTGGTGTGACGATGGAGTCGAATTGAGGGGGGATCTTTCGCCACATACTGGTGCCAAGAGGGTTGTCGCTCGTATGACTTAATTCCCCGCCTAGCTCTCACGAAGAAGGCACGTTCGGGTATCTCTCCCTGCCCATATCTAGCTCGTACTGACTACCTCCTATTTTGTGAGCTCCTTATCTCTGTAGCCACATCTGATGCTGCAATATACGCATCCATTCTTGCACCTCACATGCTGATATGCTTCCTCTTTTGCTTCCGTTGGCTTCGGCTGTGCTGTGCTCGCTCAACATCAAGGCGGACAAGGCCCTCTCGCGATGGCGTCCAGGGATCGTTCTCCGTTGACGTTCGAGAGGGTATTGAAGTGCTGTATGCCAAGGGTAAGAACGTGTTCGACACCAACGACTCATTATCGTGGCAAGGGCGGTGGACGTGTACATCAACGCAACCAACACGGCTTCCCAGACAAAGTACGACCAAGTTCAACGCGCAGAACCCTCGTGCGCGCAGTCAAAACAATTTGGCGCCGCGCGCGAGCGCGAATAAAAAGGTGGGGCAAGGTGAGTTTGGGCTTGAGCTCTTCGTTTATATAGAGAAGCAGAAACCATGTCCGGTCGCCACGATGCACCACGCGCCACAGAACTGTGGAGAGGCATCTACGCCGCGTGCTCGCGAAGCACTGGAGCAAACGAGCGTCTCGTTTGGCGCGGCTGCGTTGCGCTACGCATCGATTGCTTAAGCGAGGCTGCCCGACGACTGCCCCATGGTTGTACCCGACAACGCGACGTTTAGCATGTCGACTGCCATGGGGCCGCGGTCGCAACTGCGACAGCAACAAGTGCGGCGGTCGATATTATTTTTAACGAGGTTGTCGTCCCTGTGCAAGTTCGAACGTCGTCAGTGTGCCCGGGCTGGGTCTTCATCTATGTCCGCCATACTGCGAGCCGCCGTACTGCAACAGGAAACCGTCATCGCGGCGCTAGCCAAAGATATGCCAGACGAGGACAATGCGCCATCCGACAATGACGATGTAGAGGAACAGATTGAGGTTGTCTTCATTCATTAACACCACTTTCGTGGAAATACCCGGCCTTTTTTTGGGAAAGCGAAGATACGTTTAAATGCGCTACGATAGCGGTGACATCGCGACCGACACCACTGGATAGCTCTTTCAAAGCTTACCAAGGTGCACGAACGCGCGCTTCTGGATGAGCTTATGTCATGGAGATATGCGATCCAAAGTCACGCTTGGTGTCCCATTTTGGCGCTGGCACAATCAGTACAAAGACAGGGCATGCTCACACAAATGATTGGTCAAAAATTGTGAAGCTTATCGATTATGCCTTTTTCTGGAGTAAAGTGTCTATTTTGTATATTTTTGGTGACCCCTCGAGATGCAGCGACGCGAGTACATGAAGTCACGAGTCCGAAGAGTACACCAGCGACTTGTGCTGCCACCACTATCGGTCAACTAGTCGCCGCTCGATCCTGCAGGTGCCGTGCCACTGCTAGGCTCATCGCGCGCGACCGCCCGCCGTACCGCCCGCATCGCTCGCCACCGTGGCATCTCCACTCGTCGTGGCACAACGGCCACTCAAGATGCTCACCGACCCGCCAGTAGCAAGAGAATCCGTGGACGGGGCACGCGTTTCGCCCGCTGTCAGCTTCGTCGACACCGGAGCCGCCACAGCTCATAGACAGCGTGATTCAACAACGTCTGCCGGTCGTCGAAGAACCTGTGCTCTCACAGACAGAGCCACCGCTACTACCAGCACTCGCTGCAGTGCGGCGGCGGGCGCAAAGAGCTCCATCGTGCAATTGGCCAAGTCCGACGACCAGAAGCTCCTGGACGACTACGCCGCCAAGGCCGCCGCGACGGTGAAGGCTGCGCCCACGCGCGCGGCGGACGGTGTGTATCTGGAAACTTACCTCTCACGCGTTGGGCTCAACAACGCGACCGTGTACCTGAACCCGACGATCGTCGTGTCAGTCTATGACTGCGACGGCAAGCGCCCTGAGGAACCCGAGGAGACGCCTGTGGGCGCCTGCGACGAGCCGCAGCACGTGGGTTTCTGCAAGGCCAAAGTGCAGCTGGAGACGAGTGTCAGCGAGATGGAAGAGCGTGCGGTTTCGATGAGGAGACGTGTGATGTTGTGGCCTCCGGTCTCACCACTGCGTGTGATCGTCTATTGCAGGCGGCGTCACTGCGATCTTCGAGGTGTACAAGTACACGGCCAAGAAGCAAAAGAAGTCGTGCCGCTGCTGGGTGCTACTGGAGCTGGACGGGCTCGGGGCGTCCGCGGCCTCGAATACCGACGACGTCGATGGCAAGTCACTCGCGCTGGAGCTGTACCAGAAGTCCATGGACCCCGTGCGCAAGCGCATCCACCTCTTCACGGTCAAGGGGCCTTACCTACACGTCCTGGTGTGCATCGTCGTGACCTAAGGGCGGGCCACGGTGTAGTGAAAGCCAAAGCGGATCTCGCGGGCACCGCTGGCTCCACCAAGCGCCTCGCGGACGCGCGTCTCAAGCGCGCTGATCGCTGCCTCTATGCCGGCAGCCAGCACCTCGTCCTGGAACCACTTGAGCTGCGCGTGACGTTGAGCTGCCGCTGGATAGTTTCGGCCGTTCACAAGTTGGCCACTCGACGTGGTCGCGCACGCGTAGGCCGCTATTATCGAGCTGCAGTTGCGTCCACGCGCGCAGGAACTCGCTGTAGCAGCGCCTCCCGGCCAACAAGATGTAACACAGCCGCGCCATGTTCTGCACCAGCGACGCGTCGTCGTCCGTCGGCGGCGCTCGAAGAAAACAACGAGTCGCTCGCACAGCACGCCGCCCATGACAACGAGATGGCGCCGCTAGCTGACGCTCCCGCGCTGCTCGACAACGCCACCGCACTACCAGGCGTTGCGCAGTCGCCGCTTGGTTCCGTCATCGCGCCGCCCGCTGGGTCGACACCGCTCGAGCTGTGCACCAAACTGCCAGCCTTCAACGCGATCATACCGCCAGCTTCGGTCGTCCCAGTGCGGACTGCCGCGGTTCGAGCAGAACGCGTTCTCCCGCGTGCCGTCGACCGCGGGCCCAACGCCGCCGTACGCGCCCAAGTCGGGGCTCAGCAGGTTTTGGATCTGGAGCGCGAGCACGTCGCCCGGGTCGTTGGTTAACGTGATCGAGGTCGTGGCGCCGTCGGCGTCGCAGATCGTGCGCTGCCCCGCGGGCACGGGATCCGACACCGATTCGGCGATCGAGACGGAGATGCGCGTGACACTGTCGAGCGCCTCAGAGGGCGGCCTGGAGCGACGCCGCGGGCTTGGTCGGCAGCAGGTTGCGCGTCGTGTGGCGCCGGAACGTGAGCGCGAACGTGCCCGTGCAGCCGTCGCAGAGGCAGTTGAGGTGCTGCACCTCTTCCAGCACGTTGGTCGTGGTCAGTGGGTCGTCGCCGCGCGGGCAATCGCGCAGCGAGCAGTCGAAGCCTGAGAAGCCGATGTCCCACTGGCAGCTGAAGATGCGGTCGGCGTCCCAGACGTCATAGCTCGCAGGCGCGCGCACAAAGTTGGTGACGTCCTGGAGCTGCCCGGCCTCGCGCAGCGACACGCAGCGCCCGTTGATGCACGGCGGGCAGCTCATGCGCTTGCACGCGGGGTCGTCGAAGCCCGGGACGCACTTGCAGACGCCCGACGTGCGGTTGCACGCGCCCTTGTTGGCGCACTCGGCCGTGTCCAGAATAACGCTTCATCCGTGCCTATTCTTGTGGACTACCAAACGGAACTTTCCTTTTTGTCGAATCATATGAGCTTATTCTGTCATTTACAGAAAATGGGGAAGGAAAATGGAGCGGAGGTGCGATTCTTCAGGCATCGATATCTCGGGATCTACGTCGATGTACGACATGCGCGTTGGTGTATCGCAATGTAGGATTTGTCTGCTATGTATATTACCAACAAGCTTTGCGCAAAGCGCGCTAGCGCATTTAAACTTTTTGGGCCCCCTCCCCAAGGGTCGAGAAAAATAGCCGGGTACTTACACGAAAGTGGTGTTGAACAGAAAATACCATTGTATTATCCACATAGCCACAGTGTTTGTAGAGTCCGTACCACGCTTCTTCGGTCTTGATTTAGAGCTTGAGCGCAACTCGCATGGTTTCCAATGGAGCTTCTTTGAATGCCAGAAATGCATGACGCTGGATCCATGACTTTAATGCCGAATGATGATAGGCCACACAAGATGAGAGTGTACGCTCTAAATACCGTACTGGAGAGACTATACGTGAAGAATATGGGTACATTCTGCGAGTGCACAGCAGACTGCTGCAATGTGCGGACATCTTTCTCGATTGGAGGGATCTTTAATGCCGACGAGTGATAGGCTGCATCAGATGGGAGTGTACGCGCTAAAGGGTACGGTGACGGGGAAAAATGGAGCTGATTGTTCGTGGGAGTGTGTTTGGTCAATCACGCGTTATATCCGCCGGCGTCCATTGGTTATAAGTAGACAGTCAGCCGGGGCTGTCAAGAAACGGTTTGAAGTAATTGTTGAGGTTTGCGCGGAATGATGGTACCATGTTTGGGCGCGTTGTGATAGGCGCTCTGTTGGGGAGTCCTTTGTCTCCTCAGTCGCCAATCGCCAATCTCGAAGTCGTCTTACCAGAGCCAACCACGACGTCGGAAGCCATAGTGATGCCTACCGTGGTTTCAGAAATTGAGCCGGTGTGTGCGGCAACACTGGGGGCTGTGGCAGTGCATACGGTTGAGCCTGAAGCTGTGGTCGCTCCCGCAGAGGCTATTACCACTGTCCCTGCAGTTGCCAACACTCTGCAGGAAGAACGCGACCAGGACCCCGCTCGGGCAACCACTCTGCCCGTAGTGCCGACAAGTACAGAAGGTTTGACGGCCAGCGAAGAGTCTGATGACACGCCAACGATCGAAGAAGTCGGAGAAGGTGATACGGCGCAGCATGATGATCCGCCGAGCGAGTCTGCGCTGGAGGAAGAGCAACCTTATGAAGCTGAGGAAGATATTATCATGGGAGATGTGCCGCAAGATGCACAAACCGAGATTGGAGCGCCCTAGCACACTGACGCTGATGTTGAAAGTGCTGAAGAGGGAGAGGTACGGGCGCGAGAACCGAATCCAGCAAGTGCATCGAGGGAAGAAGAACTGCTAAGTCGACTTCTTGCATTACCGGCGACCACACCGACGTCGCGCGCAATCTACGAGACCGTGGATCCAAGACGAATTGACCATCCGCCTCTCAAGATCAAGATCGTGGACCAAGACGTAGATGAGACTGTGGAGCTTGGTCCAGAACACATCCGCTACGTGGACCAGCTCGCGACTTCCGAGAGGTCAGACATGAAGAAATTCATAATGGCAACCAAGGAACTGTACAAGCACTACAACCAGACGGACGACAACTACGTGAGCGTGCGCGCGGATACTGGCTGCTCCCGCATCAGTATGTCCAAGGAGCGACAGATGCAGTTCGTGTTTGCTATGGCGCTGCCGAATCGACGCGCTCCGTTCCGGCTCATGTTCCTGCGTGAGCTATGGGCTTCTCGCTACGGTGATTGTCGGGCGAGCAACGCGTGCTGCCTTTAGTGGGGCATCACCCATCCAGATCTCCACGACTTCCACGGAAGCTGTCGCCACTGGGATTACTTCAGGCGCCAGGAAGTGACGCTCGACGACTTCGCGCATGAAGGCGACTATCGTTTAGCTGTCGCGCTAGCCAGCCATTTGTTCGCGATAAGTGAGATCGACAAGGTGAACGAGTATGTGATCAGACGCAAGCTTGCAACTACCCTTCGAGTCCTCAGCTTTGGTCCAACCAATGCCTGCATCGGTAATGATTTGTGGCACAAGAGCAGCGAACACGAGCATTGGAACCTGATGATGAGTGTGTCCAGCATAACATTCGTCGGAACGCCACCCGGCGAAGCTGAGCGTATGAAGTTTGTGCCGTGGGAAGTTGGGTACTTGTACAACGACGCTGGCACGATGAAGGGCACCGCCGTGCTAATGAGTTGTGACGACCAGTGGGTGTTGTTGTCCGACAGAACGAAGTACGAGGTGCACAGCTACTTCGGTGAATGTACGACGACTGACCGAGAGACGAACGCGAAGGAGACTTGGACTTCACTACGCTGGAAATCGATCGTCAATGTGTTCAACTATTTTCGACGATTCCAAGCAACGGACAGGGTGGCTGGGCTCCCCATGACCAAGCGCATGATGATGCGAGACTATAGTTGGTCGCCGCGGCCAGAATTGAATGGGAGACGGCTCCAAGCCGTCCATTCGCTATTCGCGGGACTTTGCATGGGGCAGGAGCGTGTTATCGACGCAGCAGTCAAGCACACAGGAATCGTGGTGAATCGAGGACCGTTTGGGTGCGGCAAAACCAGAACAATCGCGAAGTGCGTCGAAGCCCTATGGATGCTGTTCCCAGATCGAAAGACTGCCGTGGTGTCCGAGGCCAATGCAGCCATTGATGAAGACCTCTCAAGACTTGTCGAGGATGGGGTGATCCCGCGGTCAAAGATCCTCCGAGTTGGTGAAGTACGCGAAGGCATGGAGCGGTACGCAGACCAATACCTGGACGTGCAATTGGGAGAGTATAATGAGCGACTATTCGCTGGGGGGAAGACCGTGGATGAAGTGGCAGAAGCTCTGAAGGCCTTTGAAAAGTCGACGATCGCCGACGACTGCGTGATTGTTACGACGCTCGCCCACATGGGTGGTCGGAAGCTCCAAGCGGTTGACTTTCATGCTGTCATCAACGACGAGGGAGGACAAACGTTGGAACCAGCGCTCCTACAAGCAATACGCCCAAGCACCAGTCTACTTGTGATCGTCGGTGATGACAACCAGCTTCGCGGTTTCCTTCCCCTCCGCGAACGTTTCTCGAGGTCGAACACGCCACATAAGTTGAACGGATCGCTGCTCCACGCGATGATTGAGAAGACTCAAGGCCTTTTGAACCCGTGCGCCATCACGGCCCGGCGCGTGTACCGCAGTCACCCGTAGATCACGAAGTTGCTCGGCGCGTTCTACGATTACGAGCTGGAGCCGGCGTACAAGAACTCTGACGATTATCTCTCGCTGATGAGGCTGCCGGTTGTGAAGACTAGAGCACCGTGGCCCCCTGCCGACATGTATCCTGAACCGACGCTGGATGATTCCAGAGTGCTGTGGTACGGCTCGGAGGGAGAAGACGAGAGGGACAGTGAAGGGCAACGGTTCAACCACGTTGAGGTGTATTTGGTGATGAACCTGTTGGTGCGGGTGTGGAACGCGTTGGCAGAGAAGGGAGTCCAAGGAAAGAAGTCAGTTTTCATTATTTCCCCGTACAAGGCGCAGCTCGAGGAAGTACGAGAGCAGCTCAAGAAGTCAGCGCGGTGGTTTCAGGATCGCTTTGAACTCATGGTGGAGACGACTGACTCAAGCCAAGGACGTGAGGCGACATCGTGATCACGACCATGGCGCGCTCGACGAAGCCCGGCTTCCTCCGAGGTTATCCGGCGCGATCGTTGGTGTCACTCAGTCGAGCACGAGATTATCTGTTCATCCTCGCCAACCTCAGAGCGCTTAATCAGGAACCAGCATGGCAACTGATGCGCCAGCGAGCAGAAGTGCCCAAGATCGACTACCAGCGAGTGAAGTGGTCCACGAACATCGCGCTGGCGAGCATGGACAACACGAGGCTGCTAACAGGAGTGGATCGAGTCGCCACAAGCAAGTCGGGCGACGGGAAGAAGAAGCCACGGATGTAGCGCGAACCGCAGTGCCGAAGCCAGACGAGAGCGCGAGGACGCGAGGTGCCGATCAAGTGTGCGCGCGGGCGATGTCGAAGTTTTGACGGAAGGACAACGCCGGCGCGACGGTGTGTTGGTGCTCCATTTTGGTGCTCAACTCTTCCCGCGTTGCTGAGTCTCGCAGAGGGCGGCTGTGGTGGAGCACTCTGCGTCTTCAGTCCGTCATGGGAATGCATGTCACTAGAAACAGGAATAAATATTAGGCTAGGGATTCTAGGGACAGGTTTCCCTCGTGAGAAGATCTTCCCAAGATTGGGGACGGAGAATCTCCTCCGTCGATCGGTGAGGTTGAAGTTCCGGTCGGCGAGGTTATTTCCCGCCCTCTCTGATTTGGGGTTGTGGGTTAGCCACCGCCCCTGAGAATAAACAAGTCCCGAATTTGCACCCTTCTGCGCAAGTCCGTCAGGTCACACGAGAGAAAACCCACCTACTTCTGTCGAATCCGTGGAAAACACTCGTGCCAAACACTCTGGCTGCAGGCCCCGAGCCAAACCGAGGGTGGACAACACTCTGCCTGGACTTGGTCGGAAAAGACTCTAAGTGCTGGAAGCACATAAGCGCCAGGGAGCGCGCCGAGCGCAGCCTCTGCATACGTGCGTGGTGATCGAGAAGCGCACAGAGTTTGTGAGGGCTCTGTGTGTGTTGTAGTCAGCGTCGGGCGACCACTTCAAAGAAGTTTGAGATATCCCCGAGGCGGCGCGCGTCTGCGAACAAGCGCCGCCAACCCAAGTTTGTTGATTTTGTTGTCGAGCAAGGCGAAGAAGTCCGGTCTCATACGCCAAACGCGGAATTTTCGACCTGCCTCACGACAGCATCGAGGGTCGCCCCACGTCCTCGCAACACTATGGGTCAAAGATGCACCTGATATTCTTGAACTATCTCAATCACCAGAAGGAAGGGCGCAGTTGAGCGAGTTCGCTGATAAGTTTGTGTGGTGCTTGCGTCATCTGGGATCATGTTCGCCGTCTGAAACAGCTCCATCAGATCCCTTATGCCGACGTTCCCCACCCACAAGCGCTACAGCTCGCAATGAGGACCTGATGGCTGTCGTTGAGCGAGTTCAATGTCATGTTTACTCCAGTCGATCTTCTTGCCAGCGCAATGGGCAGTGTCGCTTTGGCTTTCCGAAGGAACTCCAGGCAAACAACAGTGGTTCGAAACATCGAGAAAGGTGACGTTCGCGTACGATTTCAACATCGACGCGACGACGACCGCGTGAACAACTAAAACCCAGCGATGTTGTCTTCCTGGAGGGCGAACATGGATATCAAAATAATCGGAAATGCGTACGGAGCTGATGAATACACAGCTAGACACAGTTCGATTCCGGAAGTCAATTCAAGTCGCACTCAGCAAACTACCAAATGGTGTGCCTTTCGAACGCGTATTAAAGCGTACGGCGACAGCAACACTAGGAATTCGCGAAGTGAGTGCACAAGCAAGTCCAGAACAGTTCTCCGAGTAAAGGTCTCTCGACACGAACGTCGCTACTACCGAATTCGAGTGCACAGCGGCGAAGGCATTACTCCAATCCAGCAAACTAGGAGGGGTATAGTCATCGAGGCTATCGAGGAAGCCTACATGCAGTGATCATTATGAGCAGCATTTGACAATCTTCCTTACCGTGAGCTATGCGAGCTTTACGAGGTTACTAGTGCTGCACCTACCTCTACTTCCTCCGTCCATCTCGAGAATGTGCAAAAGGGTTTTTTGTGGTCCACAAAAATTAGGTGAAATTGTGTGATTGGCGAAAAACACCTCAGATTTGGCTCGCCGCGTGAGCCTTAAAAATTGGCGCGAAACCAACAACCACCACCACAAAGTGCCGTACCATTCACTTTCGAACAAGGATGCCGAGACCAGCGGGGAGGCGGGGCCTGACGGTACTACAAAAGCTTGAGATCGTGGCTTATCTCACAGTCCGTCTGCGGCACGATGGGACTCTGCCGCACGGTTCGAAGTCGGAGGCGGCGGCAGCCTACGGATGCCACCGTAACACTATCGCTGACGTTTGGGAAAGGCGCGAGGCGATCACCGAACGGGTGGGGGGTGGGAGCGCGCCCAAGTACACAGCCGAAGAAATATCGGTAATCGTTGCTGCTGTGCCCGTCTACGAGCGCACGTGTCTCCGCTCCACGGCTGCGGGGGCGGGCATACTCCACACGACCCTCAGCAACTACGTTGGAAAGGGGAAGCCCCTTCGGAGAGCGACTGGGCGTCTCAAGCCCAAGATTACGGCTGAGCACAAGGTTAAGCGCCTTCGCTTTGTGCTGATGTTCGTCGAGCGCCCGCTAGGTGCGTAACGCATGCTTTCTCTCTCCTGTTCGTCCCTAATCGTTTGCGTTTTGGCATGTAGGCCTACGAAATAGGCGATTCAACGCCATGTACGACACCGTCCATATCGACGAGAAATGGTCCTACTTGTACAAGACCGCGACGTCCTATATCCTCACAGCGGAAGAGATCCCGCCGTACCTGCAGTGTGAGAACAAGAAGTTTATCACGAAGGTGATGTTCATAGCGGCCGTCGCTCGCCCACGCTATGACTACACACGGAAAACGGGTTTTGACGGGAAGATTGGGATCTTCCCAATCGTTCAGAAGCGGCTGGCGAAGCGCACAACTAAGAACCAGACCGCCGGCGATCTCATCACTGAAGCCCGGTCCGTGGACAAGAACGTCTAGCGAGCTCCTGCGAGACTCAATTCTCCCAGCAATCCAAGCGAACTGGCCTGGTAAGTTGACTGTTCTCACTAGGGCGGATCCATACTAATGTATCACTGTGTGCTACAGGACGGAAGCAAGGAACTATATTCATACAGCAAGATAACGCGAGCCCCCACGTGTCAGCAGAAGCCGCTGTCAGAGAGGCGGGTCTGGATCGATACGGCTGGGATGTTCAGATTCGGCGACAGCCCGTCAAATCGCCGGATCTGAACATTCTTGATCTGGGGTACTTTCATGCCATCCAGACCCTGCAGCACCGCAAGCGGGCCTACAATATCGACTCTCTAATCTCAGCTGTGGAGGATTCCTTCCGTGAGATGGAAGTGAAGACCCTGGAGAAGTGTTTTTTTTAACACTGCAAGCCGTGATGGAGCAGATCATGCTTGCCAAAGGCGGCAATGAGTACAGTCTCCCTCACGTCAAAAAGAAACAATTCCCAAACGGAGTTTTCCCCTCTTCCATCCCGTGCTCTGAACTCGCACTAAACGAGGCACAAACCGTCGCATCAGACACTTAATACAATGGGTACATCACCTTAAAATTGACCATCATTCCTTTTCTGTCGCGTGATTGGTCAAAAATTATTTTGGAGCGGGACCTCTGCCTGAAAAACCTATTTTTGTTTCCAGTTCGGGGCTTGTCGTGTGGGCTTTCCTGGCTTTTGTGGTTGTGATTGCTGTGGAGCCCACGTTTCGACGATTCCACAACCCAATTTTTATCTAATATCGCCGCAGAGGGTGCGTTTTACGAAACTTTTTGGCACAGGCAGAAAAAGATGTCGCCGCAAAGCTCCGTTTTGCCTTCAAAAGACCTCAAATAAATGCGCAGAAAATACCGTGCGATAGGGGACTCTCTGAGCGTACCAGTGGTGAACTTTTCGTGAAAAACGGACACACTGTTCAAAAGTTCTGTGCATTTCCCGATTTGCACATTCTCGAGCTGGACAGAGGAAGTACTCAGTCTCTCCAACGATGGAGATTGAGAAACGGCGCGGGGAACATCAAGGCCAGAAGACGAAAACAGATTGTTCGGCCAAGCCCGCGCTACCGAAGAGACGAAGAAGACCCTGATTTCTGCTACGCTTAGCTGTTTCTCCATAAACCATGGCGCCACCTGGGCGAAATACCAACCGACGATGAAGCTGTATGCGACGCGTACGCCAGGCGGAAATCCGAAGGCCAATCTGCATGAGTTGTCCACATAACGGATGTTATTGAGCGCGAAAGGATCCTTCAGACTACGAAGAACTCAGATATTGTGCTTCCTGCACCATCTTGGACTATCGGCCTCGCGGATGATACTTCACCAGCACAAAACACACCAGATACAACTTCTAACTTAGCAAGCTCCACATTCGTGTCGCGATTCAACTACTCATCGCTCGATATCGCAAGAGCAAGGAGGTTCATGCAAGATGCTGTTCGCCCACCCACGAAAGCTCAACAAGCTGCAGGATTGACAGAGAGATATGTCCGCCAGCCTTGCTTGTACCGACTGAAGGGCAATTACCGATGATGACGGAAGATCAGTGGAAACCGTTTTCTATCTGGATGCGCCAAAGCCGCCTGCGGTACACTTCTCTGTGCCATGGAACGGAATGCACACCAATCCGTATGGTCGTCTCCGGAGAGGGTGGATGTGGGAAAGCTGGCTGATTCGACAGGATCCAGCGCGACATTCGTGTCGTATTTCCCGCAGCGGACTCCGGAGAGCGCGTGCACTAATGGCCTTTTTTTGCGAAGAAATTGGGCGGGACGTGTGGACGAAAATTGAACACTATTTCATCTTACGACAGCAAATCGTGGTGTCGGTGACATTCAGTGGTACGAGATGCTCCGCCAACTTCGAGGTGGAAGTGCTGGTCTCGACGACCTGACTCTCATCAATACCCGCGTAATGCAGCCACCCACGCACACATCCTCAGCCCCTGTCTACATCGCATATCGAAAATGAGGTTGTCAACGCAGCGAACGAGTTGGCACTTCGCAGGCTCAGTCTACCGGTGTGCTCGGTGCACGCTAGTCATGAAGTTCACCTATTCGACACGCGCCCAGGAGGTCCAGTGTGTGACGAATCAACCAGGCGGACTCTTCTTGACGAGGCTCTTATGATGTCTCCAGCAAGCGCGAGACACTTACCACTTCAACTGGATCTGTGTATGGGAGCACCATTGGTGCTAACGTTCAATATTGAGCAGCGCGCTGGGCTGTGCAACGGATCCAAGGGGATCATGTATGACATCATTCCAGACGATCTGACCGATGCGCATCAGCCTATCGTGCTTGTCCAGCTGAAGGATTACAAAGGGCCCTCCTTCATCCCACATACAAGCTGCATTGTCCCGATTGTCAGTACAACAGTCAACCTCAACAAAAAAAGAAGGACCGTATCGGATATCGCGAACAGCGCTTCCTCTACGCCTCGGATTTGCAACAACTATCCACAAGATCCAAAGCCAGACATGTGACCAAGTCGTCTTTGACCCGACCTACATGAAGAGCAGCGCCCTCGCGTATGTGGCACTTTCTCGTGTTCAAAATCGATCGGATATCTTCATTCGCGCCCCTTTGACTATGAACCAACTCTCAAAATCGGACCACACCCGGGCAGCTGACGACGCGGAAAATGAACGTGTTGCAGTCATTGAGACTCATTGAAACCAGGTCGCAGCTCGGCTGGTGCCGCTGATGAAGCTTTTAGCCAACAACTACAACCTCAGACAAACAATACTTTCTGAATAGGTGTCACTAAGTCAGCACACATAGCACTACTCAATCATATTGACTGCCAGGATCACGGCACTACGTGTGCCATCGAATACGTCTATCACTGGGTCATCAAGCAGGACCGCGACTTTCACCTCCTTCTTACCGTGACTGAAACACTGGTCATAGTTCTCGAGTGAACAAGATACCAAAGAATGCGTTGCCCAACGCCGAGTTGATGAAGGCAGACGACAGATCGCTCCTCCAAGAACCGTGCCGCTTTCCTACGACGTGTCAACGCCTATTTTAGACAATTTTTTGGTACTATATTAGTAATCGCACTCACTCTTGTGAGAAAGTCTAGATAGAACCTGCACTCTTTGAGCCACAAATAGGAATAATTCATTCGGACATTCATTCCTGGCTTTGGAGCTGTTGTTCCCCACGGCGTATGCTCTCAGCTTTCCGCTGAGAGAACTGAGAGAACTGAGAGAGAACCCAAATGTTGGTCCAAGGGTCCGGCGCTGGGATTCGCCCGATCAGCAGCTGCGCAGCAAGCTAGGTACTCCCTAGTATGACTAAAACCTGGACGTCAGGTGCTGGTGCGCCTAGCTGAACTCAATATGATTGCAACTGTCCCTAGTGGTGCGCAAACCCTAGTATGTAAACCTAATGTAGGGCTATGCTGACCTTTTACCCTGACACTAGACCT
>JAMFLL010001605.1:0-12493 GCA_027475725.1 Pythium rhizo-oryzae | reverse complement strand
CACGGCAGTCGTCGACCAGGTCGCGTCCCACGACGTCGCGATGGCCTGGTTCGGGTACCAGCGGTACTTGCCGTTGGCCACGAGGCGGTAGACCTCAGGCGCCGAGGCAGAGCACTTGATCGCCTGGCCTTCCGGGAGATTCTTCGGGTTCGTGCACATGTCGTCGCCCTTCACCAGCACACCGCAGTCCACGACCACGGCAGTCGTCGACCAGGTCGCGTCCCACGACGTCGCGATGGCCTGGTTCGGGTACCAGCGGTACTTGCCGTTGGCCACGAGGCGGTAGACCTCAGGTGCCGAGGCAGAGCACTTGATCGCCTGGCCCTCCGGAAGATCCTTCGGGTTTGTGCACATATCGGGACCTTGGGTCACAACCGCACAGTCAACCTGGAGTGCAGCGGTGTAAGTCTTGTCCCACGAGAGAGCAATCGCGGCCGTCGGGTAACGGCATCGCTTCCCACCGACGAGACGGAAGAACTCCGTCGCAGACGCCGAGCACTTGACCGCTTGGCCCTCAGGAAGGGTCTGGTGGTTGAAACACAAGTCAGGGCCTTGGGTCACGGTCGTGCAGTCCACCACCAGAGCGGAGTTGTAGTTCTTGTCCCACGAGAGCGCAATCTCCGCCGTCGGGTAGCGGCAACGCTTGCCGGCGACGAGACGGAAGATCTCGGTAGCAGTCGCTGAGCACTTGACCGCCTGGCCCTCCGGAAGATCCTTCGGGTTTGTGCACATATCGGGACCTTGGGTCACAACCGCACAGTCAACCTGGAGTGCAGCGGTGTAAGTCTTGTCCCACGAGAGAGCAATCGCGGCCGTCGGGTAACGGCATCGCTTCCCACCGACGAGACGGAAGAACTCCGTCGCAGACGCCGAGCACTTGACCGCTTGGCCCTCAGGAAGGGTCTGGTGGTTGAAACACAAGTCAGGGCCTTGGGTCACGGTCGTGCAGTCCACCACCAGAGCGGAGTTGTAGTTCTTGTCCCACGAGAGCGCAATCTCCGCCGTCGGGTAGCGGCAACGCTTGCCGGCGACGAGACGGAAGATCTCGGTAGCAGTCGCTGAGCACTTGACCGCCTGGCCCTCCGGAAGTCCCTTCGGATTCAGCTCGAGGTCTGGTCCAGTGGGGATTACTGTACAGTCAACAGCAAGGCCAGCGGACCAGTTGGCGTCCCAGGACGACGCAATTGCACTCGTCTTGTACGCACACCGCTTGCCGGCGACGATTCGGAAGAAGTTGGAGGCTGTGGCGCCGCACTTGATCGACTGACCTTCAGGCAGTGCCTTGGGGTTGAGCTCCATGTCATCACCTTGCGGCAACGACGAGCAGTCCACGACCACAAACTTGCTCCATAATCTGTCCCACGACGCCGCAATCGTGCTCGACGGATACCAGCACCGCTTGCCTCCCACCAAGCGGAAAACCTCGGCCTGTGATGGGTCGCACTTGATCGCTTGACCCTCTGGGTAGGACGACGGCGACGGTAGCTTGAGAGGCATGTCGGGTCCTCGCGGGATCTTGTTGCAATCCACGATCGAGAACTTGAACAGGAAGCCCGGATCCCACGAGAGCGCGATCGTCGCCGTCGGGTACCAGCGGCGCTCGCCGTTCGTGTAGCGGAACGTCTCCAGTCTCAACAAACCGCACTTGACCGCGCGGCCCTCGGGAATCTCTTTGCCGTACACGTCCGTCGCAGTGGTAGGCGTGCTTGGAGCAGTCGTGCTGGTGTCCCCGTACGCACCGTACTGGTCAGCGAGCAGCACAGCGCTCGAGGGCGCCCCTGCGAGCTGCTGAGAACTGGGTGCCGCGACGTACGCGCCGACCGCCAGTGCAGCCAGCCCAAGCGTCGACGCCGCCGTCCAGAGCGTGCGCTTGAGCTTGCTCTTGGCGGCGCCATCGTTGCGGTCGAGCACCTCCAGCAACGCACGGTCCTTCGAGTCGTCGAAGCCGAGATAGTAGTCCGTGTCCATCGTCCGGACGTCTCGCACACAGGAGGCTGGTCGTTAACGCGGCTTCAGGTGATAGGCGGTCTAGTCGCGCTGCGGCGGATTGAGGAGTGAGCAAAGCGGGACGGCGTGAGCAAGGAGGACCCAGCGCTGCCAAGACGACGGCACTGGCAGCAGTGGCGGTGGGGAAAGAAGGAAGGAAGGAAGGAGACCCCCCTCTGGTCGCTGGTGCGTCACCAGTGAACTCTCTTCTCTTGCGCTGAGTATGCCGCCGCGATCTTTTGCTCCCCCGTGGCTTTCCGCCGCCGGAGCGCCAGTGACTCGCGCTCAGTATGCGCTCGCGATCTTTTGAGGGGTCGCGGTCACGCGCACACCCCCACGATCGCATGCGTGTCTGTCGCGGCTGCGTGGCGCGTGATCCGGATCGAACGCGCCTCTTCACGCTAAGCGTCGCCGGCCGCGCGAATCCTTCGACCGTCGAAGGATAGCGGACCGCCGCTCCGGTGGAGGTAGTCAGCCACGAGCGCGCCTTTGCTGGTTCTAACCGCGTGACTAAAGTCACGCGCGTGCGGCATCGCACGCGGCCCACCGCACCGACGGCGGCATGACAGTGGCGGTGGCGGTCGATCCGATGGACTCGGTCATCATGGAGCACACGCCAGTGCAACGGGTTTGACGGGCCGGCAGGTCTCTTCAACCCATGGGCTTCATTCCGTGCCCACGGGTATTTTGATTGTGTGTTTCATGAAGAGAGAGTTCAATTGGAGACCCGTTTATAGACACGACCCAAACCCGTGATATGCCACAACTTTTGGGCCCATGGGATCGGAGGGTCCTTCTGTGCCCGATGCCTTTGATCCCCGTCGTCGAGGTCGACGGTGTCCATTTCGCACGTGGGTTCGAGAGAGGATTTACAGCGGTCTCGGTCGTGGCCTGGGAGGCGGAGACAAGAGCATGAGGCCTTTTCCGATCAAAGCCGCTTCTGATCCAATCCGCGGGTGATCTCCAGGAGCGTCTCATGAGCGCAGAGAACGCTTGATGGCTCACCACGACTGGTCAAGCAGTGTGTTTTGGTTCCCATTCGAAGGGTGGCCGCGGTTGCTCACAAACAAGAACAGTCGCACTACAAGTGGTTCAAACGATTGGTTGCGGGACTGGCCACCGCTCGCTGATACCACTATGCTCTTCGAGATCGAGGTCGAGCAGTAGTTCAGTGACCACTCCGATCGCTGCTGCTACAGTACCTTCATCCACACCTTCGAATAGAGAAGAATCGACGGTGTGCAAAGACCAAAAGAACACTGTTTGCAAAGATCAAAAGAACGCTGGCGTCGCTTCAGCTCACTGAGTCCTGTCGCGACGCTAGCATCCCCCTCCAGGTCCCATCTTCGCAGGACCTTTCAAGTGCATCGGAAGTAAGTGAAGATCCATGCTGGTCTGTAGCCGGTTGAAGGCTGCTCTGCGTTTGTGCAGCGAACGCTCTCTCCCCACCAGTACATGACACAATCTGCGCCAGAGAAGCCGTGGCCCGGACTCACTGAAGATGGAAATGGATTCTAAGCTTCTCTAGCCGCGCCTCGAGCTGCTCCGCGGGTCGCACACGGACGTACGCAGAGGCAGAGCAATGACAAAGCGTTCCACGGGGAGCTTCCTCTACGGGTGGGTCTTCTCCGGTTGAGTCGAGTTTGTACCCGGACACGTGAACCCAACCCACGTCACTTCAACATACACCTCAGATCCAGATCTGACGCTGGAGTGTTGGTCTGGACCCAACTGCCTGGTCACATAAGCCGGCGGTCGAGAGAAGCAACCGCCCCCACGACAAGTCGCGACCCGTCCGGCCGGCAGGATTTTATTCTCCGCCTTTGTGTGGCTGCTGTGGTGCATGTGCCGCCTGGTGCGTAATCCGTAAGTCGTTTTCTTTGGGTTCACACCCTAATTCCAGCACCAGCAACCCAACGGAGACGCCCGCGCTTCTTTCTCCTCCAGGTCTCTTTTTCTTCTCTTGCTCACTCTTTCTCCAGTTCACAACAACCAGAACAGCGACATCATGAGCAAGCCGTCGGAGGTGAGCGTCGAGTACGCGGCCGTGCCGCAGCGCATGAGCGAGCTCTATGGCCTGGTCGTGCGCCAGAAGACGCAGAAGGGCGAGGCGCTCGCGCAGGCCGTCGGGCTGCCCTTCGAGGCGGCCAACAAGTACCGTGTGTCAGCGCTACCGCCCAACAAGGTCGTCAAGAACCACCCGCATGACCCCGACGGATGGGAGCCCACGGCCGACGAGCTCGACCAGCTCGACACGTTCCTCTTCGCGCACGAAGAGAGCCACTGCCTCACGCGCACGTGCTTCACGTGGCTCGGCTGCAAACAGCTGCGCCCGCTCAAGATGCACTTTTCAGTCTCGAGCTCCACGGGAGATGTATTCGTGATCGACCGTCCGTTCAAGCTCGGTGGCGCGTGCTGCTGCCCGCTCGAGATGAACATCAACGGCGTGGGCCCGAACGGCCAGCTCGGGCACCGCCTTGGCCGCATCCGTGAGGACTTTTCGCCATACTTCTCTCGCTGCTTTGCAGCATGCTGCCTCGCGACAACCTATACGGACATTGAGCGCGCGCTCCCGGACGGCTCGTATGAGAAGCGCTACTCGCTGCGCACGAACCTCGCGTGCTGCGGCCGTGTGAACAACTGCTGCGGCGCCACGTGCTTCAAGAACGACGCGGTGTACGACATCCTCGACATGAAGGGCCAGGTGGTCGCACACCTGCAGCGCACGTACGGCCGCGGCTCGGACTGCCTCGGCGCATGCTGCCGCATGAGCTTCAACTTTAACAACTACGTGCTCGAGTTCCCGCGCGACTCGACGCCCGAGGACCGCGTGCTGCTGCTCATGGCGCTGTTCCAGATCGAGTACCAGCATTTTGAGGGCCAGGAGGAGTGAGCGCAAGTGACGCATGGCTCCTCTACATACTGCATCCACACGAGTAAGCACGCGAACGAGTCTTACGTTAGGCACGGTATGCGCTGCACATGGTTTCTGTTGGAAGGAGGCTATGAGCACTGGAAGGCAAGATTGGGAATAAATACATTGCAGCAGCGCTATCGTGCCCTCCGGCCCGTCGCTCCTCCTACTCCTAGGCTGCTCTGGCGCTCTGATGCGCGTGGTATCTTTCATGCAGTTGGTATCCATCATGCGATGTGCGCCGCACCGCGCGCACACGTCGCATGCTCGGTCTCATGGACCTTATCGCGTTCTCCTCACTTCGTTCGTGTTCTCCTGCACAGTCGCTGCTGGCGCACGCGAGGGCCACGGCTGGGCCGTGTCCGTCCCAGCTTGGGATCTCCAACACTCCTCCTCGGCTGCAGCGGTCTGTGGTCGGTGGGGAAGGCGAGCCTAAGCTAACCTAATTTAATGTACCCATCTTCGAGAATGTAGCCATCTTCAACATCAGTACGTTCCGCTCGTGCAGCACCTTTCCCAGAGGCTTGGTCATGATGTCCGCCTTCATCTCGGTGGTCGGACAGTAGCTCACATTCACAACCTTCCCGCGGATGGCGTCGCGAATAAAGTGGAACTTGATGTTGATGTGCTTCATGCGGGCCGTGGTGACCTCGTTTTCCATGTTCTTGATGGCACTCTGATTGTCCACGTACAGCTTGGTGGCCTCATGCTTATCCTTAAGGCCGATCTCCACAAGCAGCTGCTTGATCCAGAGGCAGTCCTGCACCGCCATAGCCCCAGCGATGTACTCGGCCTCGGCCGTCGATAGGGCCACAGTGGACTGCTTCTTACTGCACCAGGAGACGGGCATGCCATTGACCGTGAGGACGCTCCCCGAGACGGACTTAGCGTCCTTGTCGCCTGCCCAGTCGGCATCCGTGTAGATGATGGGATCCACGTTGGTTCGGGGCGCCTGGGGCCTCTTGTAGAAAAGCCCGAGATCAGCGGTTCCCCTCAGGTACCGCATAACGCGCTTGACCGCCGTCCAGTGCGCCTCCGCTGGTGTAGAGACAAAGCGGGCCAGATAGTTCACGGGCATGGTGATGTCCGGTCTCGTACAGTTGCTCAGCCATAGGAGCGAACCTATGGCTTCTCTCATGT
Source organism: Pythium rhizo-oryzae (assembly GCA_027475725.1). Classification (NCBI taxonomy): domain Eukaryota; phylum Oomycota; class Peronosporomycetes; order Pythiales; family Pythiaceae; genus Pythium; species Pythium rhizo-oryzae. The sequence goes on along the minus strand of JAMFLL010001605.1, from coordinate 6,453 downwards.
CGCCGGTGTTATAGAAGGGCGGGCTGTTGCCGTTGTTGAGGTCCCGTGTTGATTCCATGGGCGTTGAGACGGGTCGGGAGCTCTGCATCCCGAAGCGGGAAAGCATTGACGTCAGCGTGGGTGACTGGTGCAGGTAGATGCCTGCTTCCTCTTGCTCGATGTAGATTCCGAGGCACTTCTTTGCATCGCCCATGTCCTTTACCTGGAATTGGTTCGACAAACGTTGCATAATCCAGTCCGAGTCGGCCGGTTGCTGGCTGACGGCGATGATATCGTCCACATACAGGCCGAGCACGGTCAGTTTGTTCTTCCTCCATAGAAAGTACAGGCACGGGTCGAGCTGGCTGCGTTGGAAGCCGCATTCTAGTAGGAAAGCATGGATCGTGTCGTTCCAGAGCTTGCCGCTCTGCTTCAGCCCGTACAGGCTCTTCTTGAGAAGCAACGACTTGCCTTTGGGCAGGTTCAGCCCCGCCGGCGGTCTCATGTGGATCGGACGGTCCAGGTCAGCCCGCAGGTATGCATTGGGCACGTCGCCTTGGCGGACCTTCGCGTGCCACAGCGCGGCGAGGGCGACAATGAATCGCAGGCTAGCTATCTTCAAGACGGGAGCAAAGGTCTCAGTGAAATCAATTCCGTACTTTTGGTCAAATCCGCGCGCAACGAGCCTCGCTTTGAATCGCTCTAGTTCACCCTTGTTGTCAAACTTGATTTTAAACACCCACTTCCCGCTTATCAAATTTCCATCATTCGGCGTGTCGACGACTTCCCACGTTGCGTTGTTCGTGATGGCCTTTAGCTCCTCCTGGATGGCCGCGTCCCACTCTTTCCAGTATGGGCTAGCCATCGCTTCTTTCACAGTCTTTGGTACGGGGACGCCGTCACTCTCTCTGATGATGGCGAGTGCTTCACCGCAGGGCAGCCTCATCGCGAGGAGCGCGCTTGCCGGGGTGGCGAACTCTTCGATGAACGACGGCGGCAGCGTGAAGTCGCTCGGTTCTGGGGTCGTGCCGCGGCGGTTCAGTCCAAAGATGCGCTGGATGGCGCGTGAGTTTAACTCGTGGTAGTCAGCAAGGCTGCCGACACTCTCAGTGTCACTAGCGTCGCCCTCGGTTGGGTTGTTGCTCTCAGTTGGGTTGTTGGGGTGTTGGTGGTCACGAGCGGGCTCGGCGGCGGTGACGCTCGGCGTTACGGTCGGCGCATTGTCGGACACCGGCGCGGTGCCGGTGGCTTCGGCAGATCCGCGCTCGTGCTCAACGGCGTCCATGAACCGCCCCACAGCGCGCGTGTCCAAGCGCTCGATGTTCTGGATGTGTGTGGAGGAAATGACGCGCTTGGTCCGCGGGATGAATAGCTTGTACGCCTTCTTGGCTTCATCAACGCCGATGATGAAGGCCTTTTCCGCACGCTTTTTGGTTGCTTTCTGAGCATCATGTTCGATTTTGACAGTACATGGAGCACCGAACGGCAATATGTGAGAGACATCGGGGACCTGCTTACTCGCGGCCTCGATGGGTGAGGCGTAGTCGGCGTTGGCACGAGTCGGGAGGAAGTTCCGGATGTAGCTCGCGTACAGGGTGCAGTCACCAAGGAACTTGCGGTGCATGCCCGATGCCCACAGCATGGCGCGAGCGGAGTCCATCAAGGTGCGGTGGAGGCGCTCCGCCTTACCGTTCGATGACGACATGTCGCGCTCCGTCTTCTGGTGCCTCATGCCACGGTTCTTCAGGAAGCGCTCGAGGCGCGCACTCGCGAACTCACCGCCTCCGTCTGAGCGGAGCACCTTCACTACTAAATCGAATTGGCGCTCGAACCAGATAATGAAGTCCTCGACATGACCGACAGCGTCACTCTTCCTCTCGAGGAGATGCACCTTGTTGTAGCCGGTGGCGTGGTCCACCATGGTCAGCATGTGCCGGCGCCCCAGGCGGTCGGGCTCCATGTCGGTCTTCAGGTCGACACAGATCACCGCCCCAGGTTCGTCGGTCGGGGCCGACTGTGATGTGTCTGCCTTGTTCTTTGCGCGCCGTGTCTGTTTCGCCTCGGCGCAGCTCATGCAGAATTTCAGCTTGCGGTTCGAGGCAGCCATCCCGTCGGCAAGGCCCTTGTCGAGCATGCGCAGCAGGTCCTGGAAGTTCACGTGTCCAAGCCGCTCATGCCACTTCTGCAGGGTAGACTCTTTGATCGAGGCGAAGAAAGCACAGCCGGACACGATACCAGTCGACCAGAGGCCATCTCCAGGCGATCTGTCGACCACTGCCACGGTAGTGCCGTTCCCGTCGGCGATGCGGCACTGTGCGCCAAGGGTACACGTGAGTCCACGGTCGACGAGCGTCTTCACGGAGATCAAGTTGCGGCTCAGGCCTTCTACGTAGTAGACGTCCGTCAGCAGAATCTCGCGTTGGACGCCGTTCACCGTTGTCATGACGATCGCACACCCCTTCTCAGTTGCTGTGACGCGACTGTCGTTCGCGACACGAATGGGGAGGTGCGCTGGTTCGAGGGCGAACATTTGGTCGCGGTCCTTGCACAAGTGGTGAGTTGCGCCAGAGTCAATAGTCCATGATCCTTCGCGGGAGACCGTCAGCGCATAAGCACTTGCCGTACCGGGCTCGGCTATCGTGGCCCATACATGAGCTTCGTCGTCTGAGTCGCGGGCTGTTTCGTTGCTATCTGCAGCCGCGACGTTTGCGCTTGCCGAGCCCGCAAGACGCTTTGCTTTTTCGATCAGACCGCACTTGAACATCTTGTGTCCCATTTGTCCACACAGGTGGCACTTGATGCTCGGGTTCCTCGCGTGCGCGTTTGAGTTCGTTGCGGCAAGGGCCGTCCCATCGCGCCCGTTCGAATCGCGAAAGGCGCCGTTTGTTTGGTCCGACCCGGCACCATTCTCGTGTTGGCCGCGGCCACCGTTGTTGTTGCGCCCACGGTTGCGGCCACCTCGGCCGCCTCGACCACCTTGGCCAGCCTGACCGCCTTGGCCGTTATGGTTCCGATCTCCGTTGCGATCTTGGCCACGGCGATCATCACGGCGCGTGCCGAACTTTCGGCCATCGCCCTTGAGTCGGTACAGTAGTTGCTTGAGTCTGTCGATCTCGGCCGTGTAGTCCGTGGCATCATCGGGCACGGACGTGAGCAGCGTTGCGGCGAGTTCAGGGCACGCGTGCGTTGCAAAGACCTCGAGTACCAACTTAGTTTGGTCACCTTCCATGGTACTCTCAATGAACGAGAGGTACTCGAGATACTGGTCCCACGTATCACCTTCACGCTTGGGACTTTTCATTCGGTTCGTGAGCTCGAGCTAGCTCAGCTTGCAACCGAGCTCGGCCGTCAGCGTTCGCTTGACTTCGGAGTACGGCATGCTCTTGCCGTCGTTTCGCCGTTGGTACTCGGCGTTCTTCCTGTGGTACACTCGGAAGGCGTTGCCGTCGAGAAAGTTCACGTACACTGAGGCTTTTAGCTCGTCGGTCCACTGCGAGTTGTTCATGAGCGACTCGGTGTGGACGGCGTGGTCGAACTCATTGAAGTGGCTCTCGACACCAGCGCCCAGTCCAGGGTAGCGCTCTTCACCGCTGAACTTCGAGCAGATCACGTCCTTGATCTTGGGCTTCTTTGGTGACGGCGGCGCCGTGGCCATGCTCGTGTCGCTCATCGACGGCGCGTGAGCGGCAGCCTGAGCGGCGAGTTGGTTCCTCAGTGCGGCCATCTCGCTCTCGAGTCTACGGATGAGCTGCAGTTGCTCGTGTTGCTCCATGGTGACCTGTTCGGCCGGGTCGAAGCGCAAGCTGTCGTTGCTGGCGTCGATCTGGAGGCCGTGGAGCAGTCCAGAGAGGTTGGTTGGTTCGTTACGTCCCGCGACGTAGTCCTCGTCGGTGTCGCTTGCACCCCGTGCCAGCGACTCTTCGTCGTCGAAGTCGCCTCGCGACTGTTCGAGATCTTCACTTGATGCGACAGAGGGAGACCCACTTGGGCTCATAACCTGTTGGAAGTAGGCTATGAGCACTGGAAGGCAAGATTGGGAATAAATACATTGCAGCAGCGCTATCGTGCCCTCCGGCCCGTCGCTCCTCCTACTCCTAGGCTGCTCTGGCGCTCTGATGCGCGTGGTATCTTTCATGCAGTTGGTATCCATCATGCGATGTGCGCCGCACCGCGCGCACACGTCGCATGCTCGGTCTCATGGACCTTATCGCGTTCTCCTCACTTCGTTCGTGTTCTCCTGCACAGTCGCTGCTGGCGCACGCGAGGGCCACGGCTGGGCCGTGTCCGTCCCAGCTTGGGATCTCCAACAGTTTCTCCACTGCACTGATGGTAGTAGCTTTGTATACGATCTCAGTTGAGCCAATGCAACTTGCTGGTATGTGTGTGGTGCCTTGGACTCCAAGTTGGATCGTCAACGCCATCTCCACCGCGGAGATCTACTCGTCCGGCGGAATGCCGTCATCAGACCCACTATCGACCCCTCCACGGTAGCATCGCTCATCGAGTTGTCCTATGATTGATCTGTATTAGTGCTCGTGCAGGATCCTTCAAGTCTCTTCTTCAAGGAACGATTCGTGTTGCGTAATCTGGAGCTACGATGACCCTGCCACGGTGGTGGCTGTGTTCACGACCCGCTTGGCGTCCCGCAACACGTCTCGGCTCCAATGATGGTGCCACGAAGTGGCACTGCCATCACCGCCGGCACCACTGTGCTCCAGTGCGACATAAGATTAGATTGCGATGGTGCGGTCGCCCAAGCGATTACCCGCGCGACACGCGCAGGCTTGGTCACTCTCACGCTGGCGCCATGAGCTGCAAGCACCGTGGCGCCATGATCCTCGTCCGCGTCCTGCCCAGAGGGCGGAGGAAGCACGCTGCTGCCTGTCATGGCGCCTAGCCGACAGACAGCACGCCGATCCCTTCCACACCAGCTCATTCGACCTTGACCCGCTTTCGTAGGACAGCTGTGATACAGAGAAAACGCTTCGCAATGACGTGATTTGATTGGTCGAAATGGATGAAATGACTCTGACAAATTGGTGCTGCTGCTTGGTTTTCGACGGAGTTGCTACTCTTGTCTCCTCTTTCGCTCTTGGCTACTCACAAACGGTCTCCAGAAAGCTGGGATCCGTAGTGGGGCAGATTTCAGCGCCAAACTATGGAGCTGCACCTGGACTTGTAGCCATCGGCGCTGACTCGCAGGTTCAGCTGTAAACAGGAGGGAGTTTTCAGCATAGAAAAGCAATGCATCGCACATTTTAGTTTCTGCCCGTCGCACCCTCTGATCCGCCATGAACTTGAGATCTGGGACTTGTGATATGACCAGGATCAACACGTTGCCTTCCTCTCCAAGCGGAGTCCTTTTGGTCAATTCGCCCGTGCGTTGTGTCCCTGCTGGTTGGTCGCTGGATCGGTGCGCGGATCGCGGATGACCCAAGATACACGCAGCGATCTACCGAGACGCCAACAACGCCGCCGTCAACACGACGAACGCATACCGCGCTCACCTCGCGTCACGGGGACACACGGCAGGACACGGCGCTGCCAGACATTTTATGAGAGGCCATGTGAGCGACGCTGGTTGTGCATCGGAGTGCGGTGTCGACGGCGGGTGTCACGCGCGTGGACGTGCAGGTACACGTCTACTAGGCTGGTGCCACGCGCGTGGACGTGCAGGTACAAGTCCCTCTCTGGGAAGAGATTGAGGTTGAGGTTGACGCTGAGGTTGAGGCAGAGAAGGCTGAGAGGGATAAACTAGCGGCGCCCAGAACCTCGGCAACCGCTTGACGCCTTCGCAAGCGTGTACCCTGTGTTATGGTTGTGATAGCTTTTGGGCATTGACTCCTGTGGAGAGTGTGGCTCGCTGTCGAAACAAAAGCTTATAAGCGTTGCTTACACCGTCGGTGAGAAGCATCAGCATCTGCTGTCGTTGACGAAACACTGAGGGTGCTCCATCACCCACTTCGCACCAGAGACAGAAACATTGCTTTACTTCTACTGGGTGCATGCGACGCGCGTTTTTTCAGCAGTGGCTGCGTCATGGGCGAGACGAGCTATCATGCCGAAGGAATGCTCCCGCCACGTGTGCTTGCGGCTTGGCTGTGAGTTAAAATTCAAAGGAATGCTTCGCGAGGTGGGGCAGTTCGTAGTTCGCTGGTACACTTCAACACAGGGCGAATATTAGCCAATCAGAGAGCGCACGTGATCGTAGGCACTCCGTCGTGCATATTCGCGCCAAACGCCTGTTTAGAGGTCCAGCATACTGAAACCAAGTCAGAGTGGGGCTGATACAAAAGTCGTTTTTACGAAAAATACCGCCATCCTGTCCTACGCAGGGCACCAAAAGCCAAGATGTTTCCTACGAAAAGCGATGAATCCAACATTTACCTCCCAACGGACACACACACCGTGTCCACCCTCTCAAGCTCCGGCTCCCCTCTCTGCCACTTTCCCAGTCCCCAACACCATGACCCG
>JAMFLL010001604.1:0-14555 GCA_027475725.1 Pythium rhizo-oryzae | reverse complement strand
CCAAACGATGGACTGAGAACGGCGATCGAGGCGGACGGTCGGCAGAGGAACGAGCCGCGCGAAACGGCGGCGGCGGCGCTGTCAACGCCGTGGGAATGCACACACGCCTTTCCACTTTCCACAGTGGAAAAGCGGCAAATCCCCTCGGGGGCTAAAATAGCGATGCGGTCACAGCGTTTGGTGGCCTGATTGGGATGATGGCCATCCGCCGCCAAGTTGCTCCTAAACAGTCCCAGTCAGTCGGTTTGATCGCTCAGCACATCGGCGGGGGATAGATCCCCTATCCTGGTATTCATAGCGCACCTGCGGCGGGTGCTATCTCGCAACACCAATGAACGCGCGGAGAGCGGCGCGCCGGCCGCAATAACCAGGTTGCAGTTGCCGTTTGTTTTTGGGTGACCACTTGTCCTCGCCTCTAAAATGCGTCAAATGTTGTGAATAGTGGACGGTATGTTGAGGAGAGTGATGGTCATTCAACGTGGAGCGGTCTATATGGACATATACGGATCTCTGTATGTTGTCGCGAAACGACGCCTTTGGAGGTGAGGATTTCCCGGCATTGCTACAGAAGACAAGATGTACGTCGCCAAGCCCAAGCAGACGCAGCGCGTCAAGGTATGTTCCTCGTGGATGCGGTAGAGCGGTGTATGGGCGGACGGGAGCGGTCTAACCCGTGAGCGCAGCAGCAGGAGGCGGTCAAGGCCAAGACCAAGAAGGGCCTGACGGTCGAGGAGTGCGTGGCCAAGCGCGACTTCACGGGCGCCGCGGCGATCCTCGAGTTCAACCTCAAGAGCGAGGAGGCCGCGGGGAAAGGCGGCGCCGACGAGAAGCGCAAGACCGTGCTCTGGCTCGCGTACACGTACTTCCACCTGGGCAACTACCAGCGCGCGCTCGACTGCTACGACCAGGTCCGCGACCTGGACGAGCACCCGGAAGTCTATCTCTACCGCGCGTGCTGCATGTACTACCTGCAGATGTACCGCGAGGCCATGAAAGAGGCGGCCAAGGGGCCCTCGGGCGTGCTCCAGAACCGCGTGCTGTTCCACTGCGCGCACAAGATCGGCGACGAGGACAAGCTGCTCGTGTACCACCAGCAGCTCACCGACTCGAAGGAGGACCAGCTCTCGCTCGCGGCGATCCACTACCTGCGCAACCACTACCAGGAGGCCACTGACATCTACAAGCGCTTGCTGCTCGAGAACCGTGATGACATCGCGCTCAACGTGTACGTCGCGATGTGCTACTACAAGCTCGACTACTACGACGTCTCGCTCGAGATCATGCAGGCGTACCTCCAGGCGTTCCCCGACAGCGTCGTCGCGATCAACGTCAAGGCCTGCAACCAGTTCAAGCTGTACAACGGCAACGCCGCCAAGGACGAGATCAAGACGCTCACGGACCGCGGCTTCAACATCGACAACAACGACCTCGTGGGCCACAACATGGTCGTGTTTGAGGACGGCGCCAACGCGCTGCGCGTGCTGCCACCGCTGGTCGAGTCGCTGCCCGAGGCGCGCCTGAACCTCGTGGTGTACCACCTCAAGCACGACAAGCTACAGGAGGCGTATGATCTCATCAAGGACACGGAGCCGTCGACGCCGCAGGAGTACATCCTCAAGGGCGTCGTCCACGCGACGCTGGGCCAGGCCACGTCCTCTCGCCAGCACATCAAGACGGCGCAGCAGTACTTCCAACTCGTGGGCTCGTCGCCCACTGAGTGCGACACGATCCCTGGCCGCCAGTGCATGGCCTCGTGCTTCTACCTGCTCAAGCAGTTCGAGGACGTCAACATCTACATGAACTCGATCAAGCAGTACTTGTACAACGAAGACGACTTCAACTGGAACTACGGCATCTCGCTCTGCAACACAGGCGGCCACCAGGAGGCGCTCGAGACGCTCATGCGCGTCCAGCGCGAAGACTACCGCCGCGACTACTGCTACGTGAGCTGGCTCTGCCGCTGCTACATCCTCAACCACAACCCGTCGGCCGCGTGGGACCTCTACCTCAAGCTCGACAACTCGGACGACTCGTTCAACTTGCTGCAGCTTATTGCGCACGACTGCTACAAGATGGGCGAGTTCCTGTACGCCGCCAAGGCCTTTGACGTGCTCGAGCGCCTGGACCCGGACCCGGAGTACTGGGAGGGCAAGCGCGGCGCGTGTGTCGGCGTGTTCCAGCGCATGGTCGCCGGCAAGGCCGCGCGCGCCGAACTCGAGGAGGTGATGGCCATGCTCAAGGCCAACAACAACCCGCAGGTCGAGTACATCGTGCGCATCATGAAGAAGTGGTGCGCCGAGAACGGCATCTCGATCTGAGCGCGTGACCCTCGGGATGCCACGGCATCATTTTATCTTGCTCGACAATGATACTTTGGATTTGATTGGTAATTTATTGCGTCTAGACTCATTGGTGACAGCCCAAATGAGCGTCTCCTCAGTCTTTGCTGGGCTTTGATCGCACGCGGTTGATCGACCAGACGGCTCCGATGGAGGCGATCAGATACGCCAGCAGCCTCTTGTCTTGAGGGTTCCTCACGCGGCGACGCCATTGCACGATTGCGAGCACAAGAATGAAGACGCCGATCTGCTGGAGCCACTTTGTCCACCGCTTTCTCCGTCTTCGTGGCCCTAGCGGGTTGTCACCAATGCTGTGCGACGGGTACATACGCGTGTTTGGGGACATTTGGCCCACGAGTGAGTTGGCATCACCAATCGTGGACTGGTCTTCTTCAAGGACCGTCGATCTAACAATGAGTGGAACCATGTAAGTACTCAAAGGTATCATCATCTCCCGTCGGAAGCTTGAAACGTACAGTCCATGCTGAAGTCCGTGTCGACTCGATATTCTCCGGAACGAAGACTCGGAGACTGCACTGCGGGAGAAGCCGTTCGAAATGGACGATGCCATCATGGAGCCAGATGTGTTCTCAGACCGCATGAACGACTGCATGTCTGAAAGCGAGTAATTCCGATTCGACTGGCGAGGTGGAAAGCAGCAACTGGTGAGTCAATGTCGTTTCACTATACCGCCCAAGTGTTCGCACCTTTGTCGACAACAATGTGAGCGACTTGAGTAGGGAGATAACGTCGGTGTAGTCGTCCACGTAGAACTCTGCTCTAGATGGCTTCTGCCCAACAGTGCATGTAAACACTCGATCTAAGCGCACAGAGCAAGAAGAACGTGAGCCCTCTCGACTAATAGAACACATTCCTCGACGATCTCCTCCCTCACCTTTGGCAATGACGGCGCTTGCAGTGAGTTCATTCAGTTTCTCAAACATCAGCTCGTCGGCCACGTCATCGCCGATGCACAGCACAAAGTCGGCCGGGTTGTTTTCGGTTCGCATCGTCTCCAGGATACGGTGGATCACCTTCCCCTTTCCGACGCCCTCGGGACGCACTTCAATGTAGTCTTTGCCCTGGATGACGTCCAGCGGCCAGCCTTCAAACACGCTTTCTAGATGCTCTTTCAGCTCTGCTGCCTGGAGCGCACCAAACTCGAAATCGGATTTGCCGTAGCGGAAGAGGACCGCGCTTTTGCGTCTCTCGAGTGACGAGCCGTTGGTACGATCCACGTACAGCTCGATGACCTTTTCCGCCTTTTCACGCCATCTCCGACTCGCTGCTTCTGTCGTGAACACGTCGCTATTGCGCTCCCACGGACGGCGCATCCTCGCATTTTGTCCCAGCACCGCCCGTCGGATGAAGTAGCCGTGCTCAGCGACAAGCCCGAGACCGGGGACACCGCCAAACTTCTCAGTCAAGACATCGCAGTTGCATCCGCTCACGATGAACACCGTGTTCCGAGGATCCTTGCACAAGTGCTCCAGCGTGGATAGTGCCGATAGCGACACATCTGGCCAGCGCACGCCAAGTACCTTGGACACATCCGGCGCTACCGTGCGGTAGTAGTCGAGGAAGATCGCGCGCGACTTGCTCGTTCGATACAGCGGCGAGATCTCGGGCTCTGTCAATTTCTATAGTGCCACCACAGCATTAGCTCAGACCACCCACCCAAAACAGACCCAGCAAGAACCACTCACTCGAAAGCTGGCGCTGACTTCCATCACGCGAAAGTCGAGCCCAAAGCCCGTGCCCATGTACACGAACGTGTCTTCCTTCTTGCGGGCGTTCACAATGTCACTCAGCACACACTTGGCCCAGCGTCGCGGTGGGTTCGACGAGACAAACTGGAAGTCACAGTCGCGTCGGTACTCGCGCTCTTTTGGCGTCATGTACATCGCGTCACGGATCGAGTCGATCAGCTGGTCCAATTCCCACGGGTTCACCGTCAGAGCACCGCTCAGTAAACGGCTGCTGCCGGAGAACTCGCTCAAGATGACGACGCCCGCCGCGGTCTTGTGGGTCACAATGTACTCGAACGGCGTCGTGTTTAGGCCGTCGCGCAGCACCGTCGTGATCTGGATATCGCCAACGCGCCAGAGCGCGACTCGCTCTCGGAACGTGAATTCCTCAATCTCCTCGTAGTCGATGACGTCGCCTCCCGCGCGAGCGTGGTACTTGTTGTTGATCATCGCGACGACGTGCTCGATCTCTTTCTTGCTCTGCAGGTAGTCGTACGCGCGTCCCCGCCGGTGGATGCCCTTTTGCACCAGCACAACCTTCCCAATAAAGTCAGGGCAGCGCGTGAGAAATGCATCGAAAGCCAGCATCTTGAGCGGAATACCCTTGAGCCGCTCGACGCTGTCGCAGCCGACAATCAACTTCTTGTCACGGAACTGCTGGCGAAGCGCGACGACGCTTTCCCGAACGGGCGCTTCATTCAGCGCACTTTCAATACGAGCAGCGTCGATCGCCAAATGACTGCAGGTTACCGCGACGCGGCGGCCGCCATAGTCGATGCCCAGCTGACCGCGAAGTATCGGGTGGTACGAGAGTCCAAGAATGCGCTTGCATGCCGACATGAAATGGCGAGCATACCTAGCAGTCAGAGCATCGTTTGCCTCACGTTGTCAGTCCCAAAAGCGTTGTCCTCGACATTTCAAAGACCAGAACGTACTCAAACAAGTGGAAACCGATGTGGTCGGCGTTCAGCATGCCACGCAGGATCTCCTTCCGCGCCGACAGCGTGCGGAACACTTCGGACGACGGGAACGGTACGTGCAGGAAGAGCCCAACGTTGGCATTGCGCACTTTGCGGATGATGTACGACGGCGCAAGCAGCAAGTGGTAGTCCTGGACCCAAATGACGTCGCCCGGTTCATAGAGCTCGCAGATTTGCTAGCCACACGACGACCCCAACACATTAGCTGCGTCTGCTGGACCACCGTAACTATTCAACACGTACCGTGGCGAACAGTTGGTTCACGTTCGCGTACGCCTGCCACGCGAGCTTCTGCGAGTCGGGCGTCCAGTAGTGGGCCGGCTTGTCTGGGTCGCCCTCCGGGATCACGTCGATGGGCGAGTACACGTCGATGACGTTGTGGAACGTCGGCCAGAGCGTCTGCTTGCAGTACTCCTCGTAGTACAGCCGCGCCTCCTCGGGCGGCACGAACACGGGGAAGCAGTTGTACTGGCGCAGCTTCTCGGCGAGCGCCGGCTGCTCGTCCACGGGCACGTCCCACTCGGGGATGCGGCCGATGAACTTGATCGTGCCGCGCTGCTGCAGCTCGCGGTGCGAGAAGCTGTTTTGCGCCTCGATCACGCGGTCACCGGCCCACTCGACGTCCCACTCGAACTGCGGAGGTGTCGACGCGCTGGCGTCGCCATCAGAGGTGGAGACGGCGCGCCGCGTCACGCGCACGGGCAGGCGGTTCGACGCGATCAGCACGGGCGTCGCGGGCGTCCAGCCGTCCGCCGAGGCGTCGTCGCGGGCGCTCGCACTCATCAGGATAAGACGCTTCTTCTCAGGGATAGGACCGGGCTCGGAGGTGGCATGCACGAGCCAAGCGTCGTGGCCCGCGCGGCTTCCAGGGTTCGCGGAACTTCGCGATTTTTTGTGGGATGGACACGGATCTCTTTGTTGCTAGGAGCTCGACGTGGGGCGACCTTCGTGCAACATTGCTTGAAGTGCCGCTGGAGGTGAAGGTGCCCCGAAGGTTCGACTTGGTGTGACCCGCCTTGACGACGACGGTTCAAGATCGCGCCGCCCACCAGCGGCGATGAGCAAGAAAGGAGGCAAGGGCAAGCCCTCGGCCAAGGGCAAGGCCGCGGCGGACGAGGAAAATGCCGTGACGCGGCAGATGGTGTTCAGCAACTACGGCAAGTTGTGCAAGTGAGTTCGCGCGGTCTAACGAGTGGTCGGGCGCATTGTTGGCGGAACTAACCGTCATCATGGGTTAGGTCCATTGGCGTGCCCGTGAACACGCACGTGAACGACGTGCTCCGTGGCAACAGCGAAGAAGAAGAAGAGCTCGTCAACGTATGATTGGCTAGCGCCGTGGCAGTAGCTTGGCGCGTGGCAGGTCTAACGGTTAGACTATGTGACGGCCCAGTTCATCCTCGAGGGCGAGATCGGCTCGCTCGGCCCCGGCGGCACGCGCGCCATCACGATGGCATTTCTCATATCCTTTTTTTCAATACGTGGCGATGACACACACACATTACCCACTCCCGTGGCACTCTGTTGGCTCCTTAACTCTGAATGCGTCTGTGCGGGGGGGGATCTTGGCACGGCATCGGCCCTGGCATCACGTCCGGCCCGTACACGCACCTGCGGTACATCCGCATCTGGAACCAGGACCTCGGCGACGAAGGCGCCGCCGCTGTCGTAATGATCTCATCCCACCTCACTGCCATAGCTGCCATGGCAACTGCCTGTACTGACGTGTATTTCTTGCCGCGCTGCCAGGCCACGCTGCTCCAGTCCACGGCGCCGTCCATCAACATCGCGTACCTGGAGCTCCTCGACTGCGGCATCGGCGACGCCGGGTGCGTCCTGTCTATCTATGCAGCCACTGCCATGGGCAACACTGACGGTTTGCGACCTGCCAACGCAGCTGCCACGCGCTCGCGGACGCGCTCAAGGCGCAGAAGCAGCCCGGGCTGCTCACGCTCAACCTGGACTACAACTCGGACGTGGGCGACGCCGGCGTGGCCGCGCTCTGCGACGCGCTCTTCGCCAACAGCGTGCTCAAGAAGCTCCACTTGGACTTTTGCGGCATCGGGCCCGCGGGCGCGATCAAGCTCGCGCAGCTCGTGGCCATGCCGCTGAGCGCGATCGACACGCTGTCGCTCACGGGCAACACGCTCGGCGACGAGGGACTGTACCACTTCTCACTGGGGCTCGCGCGCGCGCAGCACCTCGTGACGCTCAGCCTCGCCGACAACGCCATCCGCAACGTACGTGATGTCGCGCCACACGCCGTGGTGGGAGCTAGACATGAACGCTCACCTTTTATCTGTTCCAGAATGAGGAGGCCCTCACGACGTTCCGAGACGCCGTGCTGCGCAGCAAGGCGCTCGCGCACGTCGACTTGACGTACAACCCGATCGAGCCCGACGGTGCGACGCTGCTGCTGCCGGTCGTGGGGCCCGAGAACGCCAAGCTGCAGTCCTTCCAGGTCGACGCGTCGCTGCCGGCGGAACTCTTCGCGCAGCTTCACCGCGCGCCCAAGGGCGAGGGCAAGAAGGGCGGGAAGAAGAAAGGCGGTAAAAAGAAGAAATGAACTAATATCATTTGGTGGTGGTCACAGGAGTTCTGTGTCAAAAATTATTTGCTGCATCCCTTTGGACAGCGCTAGCTAGAATTAAATAGAGATCATCGCCTCGGGGTCGCCGCTGAGTCCGCGCTGGAGCATCGGTGGCATTGTGAGCACTATGCTGGACGCACCGCTGGGGACTTCGTCGATGCGCGTGTCGGCTAGCTTCGCCGGCGGCTCTCGCAAGAAGTTACCCGTCTCCACGTAGAACTCACTCTCGGCGGCAGCGTCTTCGTCTTCGAGCTCGGACTCGGCCACCGAGATGAACGAGTCTTCGAGCAGGCGCTGGGACCGCTTCTGCGTGCGCTTGAGACGGCTCTGCGCGTACGCCGAGGGCGAGCCCGTTGTGGACGACGCGAACGACGACATCATGGACGCCTGCGAGGCGTTCAGGAACGACATGTTGGAGATGGTCGACTGCGTCATGCTGCTCACGCTGCTCATGCCCGTGAAGCGCGGCGCCGTCGTGTCGAGCGTCTCCTCGCGCGCTATCCGCTGCATGCTGCTGATCACCTGCTGGATCGTGGGGCGCTGCTCCGGATCCGTCTGCCAGCACGTAACGATCAGCAACTTCCACCGTAGCGGACACAGCTCGGACTGAATGATCGGCCGCATGCCCTTAAGCACGAAGTCCTCGATCTCATGGTTCCACCGCGTTGATTCGAAAGGCAGCTTGCCCTCGATGAGCTCCCACAAGATGAGCCCGAGGCTGTAAATGTCGACCTTGTGCGTGTAAAACTTCTCGCCGCGGATGACTTCGGGCGCCATCCACCGCGTCGTGCCAACGAGGCCCGTCATGACCATGGCGTCCAGGTCTTCGTTCACGTTGATTTTGGACTGCGTGTTTTGCAAAGACGATACGATCTCGGCGAACCGCAGCGTGCCAAAGTCAGCGATCTTGGCGTGCCACGAGTCATCCACCAGCACGTTCGGGCTCTTGAGGTCGCGGTGGATCATCGGCGGGTTGGCGTTGTGGAGGTACTGGATGCCGTGCGCGATGCCGAGCGCGAGCCGCAGCTTGGTGGACCACGACAGGTGCTTGATGTTGGACCGCATGAGCACGTCGCGGAGCGAGCCGCGCGCGCAGTACTCGCTGATAATGCAGATCGAGCCCTTGTAGAAGCCGGCCTCCATGAAGAGCACGATGTTCGGGTGGCACAGGTTCTTCATGACCGTGGCCTCCTGCTGGATCTCGAGGTTGCACGCGTCCTGAAACTCCTTGAGCTCCTCGGAGCGGTCGATCATGAGCGACTTCATCTTGACGGCGACGTCGGCGCCGCGCCATTTGCCCTTGTACACCACGGCGATGCCCTCTCCGATCTTGTCGCCGATCTCGAGGCCCTTGAGCTCGTGCTGCGTGGGTGACATGAGCAGCTCGGGCGCGTTGCGGCCCGTGGGCAGGTGCTGGTTGTAGGCGCCGCCGTCGTCGGCGCCGGCCTCCATGCTCGCGGGGCCCTGCGTGGACGCCGTGGCGCGGAGGTCGCCGTCGCGGAAGAGCCGCAGGCAGAGCACGGGCCGCGTGAGGAAGATGATGGCGTTGGCCGTGGGCCAGAGCGCGAGCAGAAACGAGCAGAACGTCTGCGTCGCGCCCGGCACGTTCTTGAACTGGGAGATGTTGTAGACCACGATGGGCGACACGAACACGAAGAACGCGATCGCGTACGAGAGCAGCTTGGACACGACGTAGGCGCCGCGGCGCCGCGCGATTTGGTGCTGCCAGCGGCGCACGAAGATGCCCCAGGCGGCGGCGACCACGAGGATGTTGAGCGTGGCGAAGCCCATCCAGAGCACCATGGCGGCCTGCGCGTACGCCGGGCGCTCGTAGTAGGCCGCGTAGAGGACGAGCACCCAGAAGAACACGGCGAGCATCCAGATGAGCGCGTGCGCGATCGCGACGTCAAAGCCCGCGCGGTTGCGCGTCGCGATGTACAGCGCGAGCGTGCCCATCCAGCAGAACGACGCGATCTGCATGCTCCAGTGCGGCGCCTTGGCCCAGAACGTGAGCTGGAAGTCCGTGTCCAGCGCGTCGTCGTGGATCGTGAACGCCGTGGCGATCGCGCCCGAGAGCGAGAAGAGCACGTCCGAGAAGCACGCCGCGCGCAGGATCCGCGTGGCCGGCGACGCGCGCTCGCGCACGGGCGCCTCCAGCAGGTTGATCTGCCCGCGGCTCGTGCCGCCCGAGGCCGAGTCCACGCTGCTCGAGGTCGTGGTGGAGCCGCCGCCGGGCCGGCCATGGGGATTCGTGGTGGTGGTTGTGGTGGTCGCGTGGAGCTGCTTGTTGGCGGGCCGCGCGGCCACGCCGATCATCTGGAGCACGTGCTGCGTGCCGACGAACGTGCTGAAGCACGTGGAGCAGATCTGCGCGCCGAGCTTGGCGTAGAGCAGGTCGTCGTACGCGAGCAGCCCCATGGCGTCGCTATGGAATTGACGAGAAACAGGCGGGGCGACGTCCGCGCATACACCGGCGCGCGCAGCGACACGGGGAGGGATGACCTGGTCCCCGCTTTATCTCCCCCGGGGGTGTCGGGATGTTGGGTGTTGGACGCGCCGGGATGTTGGGCGTTCTCTCGCTCCGCTGTTGGTGAGGTATGTTCGTTGGGCCGCGGCGCCTTGCTGTTGGTGTTGGTGAGGTTACGCCCTATGCGGGTTACTGTCCAGAACCGCGCGGGTGTCGTCGCTTGCGCAGGAGAACCAGCTGGCAGCTCGTCTTTTGGTATGGACGGACGAGTGTGAGGGACTGGCCAGATGGTGGGCCTCGTGGTTGGGTGCGGCCAAGTGAAACGTTGGCCCAGTTGGTTTGCCCACGCGCTGCTGGCCGGAGTATCTCGCCGGCAGGCGGCTGAGTGGATGGATGCATACGAAGTGTTGGGCGTTGGCGGTTTGTTGGCACATCGTGTGCACAGCCAACAACAACACTTCCCGCGCCAAACGAAAGTTGGTGCTTTCTTGACCCCGAGTTTCCCGCAAAAGATGGGGTACACTTTTGGGTTACAGTGTTCGGTGCAAAAAACTCTCATTGGATCCGTCCGCTCTTGGCCGAATCGGTTCCACAAATCGATTACGCCATAGTACTGCTTTAAGTCGATCCCGTCGCTTGAATCTGGTTCTGGCGTCACGACGCTATAGCCAATCAGAGGCCTTTATTATCTCTATTTTAGCCAATCAATGCAATTCGTAGCTCTTCAGCCCCCAGTGTAGCCATGTTGCAGAAACGCACACACCCGCAGAAGATGCAAGAGCCACGCCCGTCACACGCCACCGAGCACTTCACTGGGCGTACACGTGGACCGTGCCGTCCGCGAGCGTGAGCTGGCCCTTGCCGTTGAGCGCGACGTGGTTGTTCTCCCAGTCGCCCACGAAGCTGTCGCCGTTCGCGAAGAAACCGAGCCCGTGGCCGTGGCGCGTGCCGTTGACCCACTGGCCGTCGTACAGGTCGCCGCTCGCGTACTTGCACACGCCGCGGCCGTGCGGCCGGCCCTTGACGCAGTCGCCCGTGAACTTGCTGCCGTCCGGGAAGAGAATGGTCCACTCGCCGTCCAGGGGCTCGTCCTTGATCCATGATCCCTCCTTCGTGATGCCCGTCGTCGGGTGAAACAGCACGCCCGAGCCTTCACGCACGCCGCTGCGCCACTGGCCAGTGTACCGCTCCCCCGCTGCGCTTGTGTACGTGCCTTCCCCGTCGCGGACGTCGTTGCGCCAGCCACCAGAGTACCTCGAACCGTCGGCAAACACAGCGTCACCGGTGCCGTCGCGGCGGCCGTGCTTCCATTCGCCGCTGTACTCTTCCTTGAGCAGCGCAAACACTTGCTTGCCCATGCCGTGCTTTTGGCCATTCGCAAACTCGCCCTCGTACGCGTTGCCCTCGGCGTCGATGTACTTGCCGGACCCGTTGAACTGGTTCGCGCTCCAGTGGCCGCTGTAGGTCTCGCAGCCGCGGATCACGCAGTGGCCGTAGCCCGTCCGCACGTCGTTCTCCCACTTGCCGTCGTAGATGAAATCCTTCATGCCCGACGTGAGCACGCCGTTGCCGTGGCGCTTGTCGTTCTGCCACTCGCCCTCGTACACGGTGCCCGTGGCGCGCTCCGTGAACACGCCAAACCCGTGGCGCTTCCCGTTCTTAAAGTCGCCCTCGTATCGATCGCCGTTCGGGTACACGTATTCGTGTTGGCCTTGCTCCGGTGGTTTCGTGCCGGCTACAGCCTTGCTCGAGCCACCGCCAAACATGCCCGTGAGCGCCTTCTTGATAGGCGCCGGTGACTTGGACGACAGTGGCACGTCCACAAACTTGGACGGCGGCCGCACGGGCTTGACGAACGCGCTGTTGTTCCACTCGCCCTCGAGCAGCGTGCCGTCCACATTCACGAGCACGCCAAAGCCCTCGCGGAGGCCGTCCACCCACGAGCCCGAGTACGACGAGCCGTTCGCGTACTTGCACACGCCCTCGCCCCAGGGCCGCCCGCGGCGGCACTCGCCCGTGAACTTGTCGCCGTTCTGGTACACGAGGAACCACGTGCCGTCCACTTCGGCGTCTTTGCGCCACGTGCCTTCCTTGGTCGTGCCCGACTTGGCCGAGAAGAACGAACCTTCGCCGTGGCGGTAGCCCTTCCACCACTGGCCTTCGTAGCGGTCGCCACTGGCGTACACGAGGACGCCGTTGCCGTGGCGCTTGCCGTCCTGGAAGCTGCCAGAGTACTGCGTGCCGTCGGCGTACTGGGCTGTGCCCGTGCCATGGAAGCGCCCGGCCTGCCATTCGCCCACAAACTGCTTGAGCCCGCCAAACTCGTCCTCGGACGCCGCGCGCTCGACCGTGAGCTTGCCGATGCCGTGGCGCTCGCCGCGCTGCCACTCGCCGTCGTACACGTCGCCGTCGACATTCGAGTAGACGCCCATGCCGTGGAACCGGTTGTCGAGCCACTCGCCGGCGTAGTTCTCGACGTTCTTGAGCGAGCTGTGGCCGCGGCCGCAGCGCACGTCGCGCTGCCACTCGCCGTCGTAGATGTACCCGTTGATCTTGGAGCTCAGGATGCCCTTGCCGTGCCGCCGGTCGTCCACCCAGTCGCCCTCGTACTGGTTCTTGGTCATGTACTCGACGTACACGCCAAAGCCGTGGCGCTTGCCCTGCTTCCACTCGCCCTCGTACTCGTCGCCGTTCGGGTACGTGTACGTCGAACGCCCCTCCTGTGGCGGCGGCTTGGCTGTCACGATCGTCGACCGCCGCCGCTCCTGGCGCCGCGCGCTGAGCCAACTGTCAAAGTTGCTCGTCTGCTGCCACGCGTGGACCCACGCGCGGCTGTACTCGGCGTAGAACTTGCCGTGCTCGCTGAACACGGGCGCCGCGAGGTCCTCGATGCGCGAATAAATACTCGGCGGGAACAGACCCGGCTTGCTGCTAGTAGTGTTTTCGACCTCGTCGCCATCTTCGGCGTTCGTGCCGCTCCCGCCATTGAACACGCCTTTGAAACCTTCCTCCAGGAAATGCTCAAAGTACGACTGGAACTGCGCCAGCACCCAGTCCACGTCCGACTGGTTGGCCTGCGCGACGGCCTCGACCTCACTGCCTGGCGTCTTCCGCGTCAACTTGCGCCGCGAGAGCGCGATCCGCGCGAGCTTGCCCGACGCCGTGCGCGCCGCCTGCGCGGCCTGCCGGAAACTGCCCGAGCGTTTGCTGCTTGGCTCCGCAGGTGCCGCAGACGCCGACGAGACGCTGTCGGACGAGCCCAAGTTGCGTCCGAAGCGCTCGGCGAGGCTGTCGGCGAACGCCGCGGTGGCCGCGCCGAACGCGAGCGCGCACTCGCTCTTGATCGTCGGGTAGGTCACGAGGTGGCGGTTGTCGAGGTCCACGATGAGGTCGAGCTGCGCGAGCGGCTGCTTCGAGAGCAGCGGGTCGCTCGAGCCCACGAGGAAGCCGCTGGCCGCGTACACGCTCTCGAGCTGGTCTTTTGTGAGGCACGGCTGCAGCACAACGTCCTCGTTGAAGAGGTGGAACGGCATGCCGAAGCGCCGGAGGCGGTACACCACGGCCTGGATCGTGCGCGAGGTGAACTCGGCGTTGACCGAGAGCGCGCCTGGGAGCAGCGCCAGCAGCGCGAGCGTGGCCGAGGACGCGAGCGCCGGGTCGGCCGAGTAGCACATCACGCGGCCCTCGAGCAGCAGCACGCGCAGGATCGCAACCACGTCCTTGCCGAACCACCGCACGAGCTGGACCACGGGCAGCCCCGCGTAGATCTCGCGGTACGGCAGGTCGTGGAACGCGATCGAGCCCGTGAGCCGCTGGAAAAAGGCCTCGACCGCCTCGAAACTCGCGAGCGCGCCGTCGCCCATGGACTGTGCGAACACGCGGCCCGCAAGTTCCTGGAGCCGCTCCTTGACGTACGCCTGGAACGGCACGTTCGAGAGCACGACCAAGAAGCACACCTCCTGCTGCACGTAGAACGTGCGCTTGAAGCGCGGGTCGGGCACGCCCACGCCCTGCAGCGAGAGGAACTTGGCATGGTCCTTGGGCAGCCGGAAGAAGATGCCGTCCTCGTTCTGCTTCGCGGACGCTGCCGTGCCCGACGCGCGGCCCGTGGGCAGCGGCGTCGGCGCCGCGTGGGTCCAGTCGCGGAAGACCACGGCGTCCACCTCGCGGTTGAAGATCTCTTCCTCTTCCTCCTCGTTGTCGCCGTCGCCAAACAGATCGTCGTCGTCGCCGATCTCGAGCGCGAAGTCGTCGGCCGCGCGCAGCGTCGGCGCCGCCTGCGTCGTGCGCAGCGCCGCGATGAGCAGCTGCCCGCAGCGCAGCAGGTCGTCGGGAGAGACCGCGGCGCGCAGCTCCTCGCTGCAGCGGAAGAAGTCGACCTCGTCGCGGTGGAGCGTGTCCGTGAGCGAGTAGTGGCTGCAGCCCGGCGTCCAG
>JAMFLL010001603.1:0-14561 GCA_027475725.1 Pythium rhizo-oryzae | reverse complement strand
CCCCGGAACGGACAGGAACGGCGGGGGCGTGCGCTTCTTCTGGGGCTTCCCGCCGCCCGCGCCGCCCCCGACCGCTGAGCCCCCGCCCACGCCGCCTGCGCCGGCGCAGCTCGCGGCCGCACCCCGCCGCTTTGATTCCCTCTTTGCGCTGCCCGTGTCGCGTTTGGTGCCGCGCGATCGCATTGCCAGCCTCTGGCGCACGTTCCTGGCCCGTGGGTCGACGTGGAGCGTTGTCTGTCGATGGCACGATGGCGTGCGGTGCGATCGCGTGGTCGGTTCGCCGCGCGCTCTGCGCTGCTTCTGCTCACGCGTCAGGAAACCCTTGTTTGGTCCTCAAACTTGCAGTGCCATACTCACTTCAACTCAACTGCTTCCATCGAATCAGCCGAATGAACCCACGCCCTCTGGCACTGTATCGTGCCGCGGCCACTTCGACCATCGCGTGGCTGTCTTCACACCATCGTGTTTATCGGTGGGCATGCCATTCCCACCCAGGAGGAAGCGCTCCCTGCGTCGCTCATTTCGACATCCGATAAGCCAACGACACCACTTAGCTCTCGGCCATAGAAACACGTCGGTGCCTCCACTATCATGAGTCCACGCAGCTTTTTCGCCTTGGGAGCACTGGCGGTCGCGACGTTCGCCGCCTGCGCCGCGAGTGTGAGCCCGGAAGGAGCCGACGATGCGCGTCGACTCACTACCAGCACCTGGGACTACACCTTCGAGGGCAAACTCAAGTGCAAGTTCGACCCGGCGGCACCGCTGAACGTGGCGGACCTCAACCAGTCGTTCATCATGAGCTGCGAAGAGATCAAGCCGCCGTACAACTACCTCTGGGTCTACATCGTGCTGGGCATTCTCGGCGGCAGCCTCGGGGTGTTCGTACTAAAGCATCTGTTGGTTTGCATCGGCGACTGGATCAAGAGACCGCGCAACCCACAGCTCCAAGAGAAGCTCGACCAGGCTGACGCAAAGGACACGAGCAAGTCGTACGAGCTCTCGTCGCCGGCGTAACCCGCGAAGCACGGTGTGCTTCATCCAAAAACTAGAGGATGTAGCCATTTCCAGCCCTATCTACTGATATAGCAAACTATGTTTGACCTTTGGAAAGCCATATCTCATGTTTAGTTTAAGTTAGAGAGGTGATGCTATGGTACAGTACTGTAGGGTGCTGGAACGTGCTTTCGAGCGGGGAGAAAAGAGCCATGCCCCGAAATCCACGGAAAGAAGCAGAGAAGAAAAAAAGCAGGTGCTGGATAGAAACGTTGGAAATCGTGGATCGCTTCGTTCGCGTCGTGGATCATGCCGCCTTTAAGAAACCCGTTTCTAAGTGGCGCGCCGTGGTCGCCGGCGCCATGGCACGCGCCACCGACTGCGTGGCGTCGGCGACCGACTTGATGCCGGCGTAGCGCACGTTGGCGCCCGGCGGCAGGCACATGATGTCCGGGTACAGCGTCTCGATGGCGAGGATCGACGCGTCCTCGTGGGCTTTCCGTCGCTCGCGCATGACGATGGTCGTGGCGCGGAAGAGCGCGATGTCGACGGCGTGCGCCACGGTCGCGACCGAGACGCTGGCCACGGCCGAGTAGAACTGGAGCCCGTCGATCACCATGTGCGCGCGCATCTGCTCGAACGTCTCGTCGTTGGTCTGCTGGCTGCTCATGTCGTCGTCAGAGTCGCCGTCGCTGTAGTCCTCTTCGTCCGAGGAGCGGGCCTGCTGTGTGGCTTCCTCGTCGTCCTGTTCCTCGTCGTCGCTCCACACCACGGGCGAAGCTGCCACAGGCGCCTTGTGGGCGCGCACGGCGTCGATCTCCGGCGTCGTGGCAGTGCTGAGCAGCGTGCGCGTGGGGGCGGCGGTGTTGCCCATGGCGGCGCTGTCGATGGATTCGATCAGGGGATTCGCGGCGGCCGCGGGTGTCGCGTCGCCTGTCAAAAGCGGAATGCCCGTGAGCTGCCAGAGCATAGCGCCGAGGCGCTGCAGCATCGTGCCGCCGCCGCTGGCTTCTTCCTCCGTCATGTCCTGGTCGCGCGCACGCATGTGGGACCCGGCCGGCGTATCCCGCGCCGAGACCGTTTCCGCGTCCGTTTTAGCCGCGGCGAGCGTGCGTGCGCTGTCCGATCCCATGGATCCGACTGGCATCTCGTAGCTCTTGAGCGACGGGCGATCTTTGCGAATGCGCACGAGCCCCAGCAGCCCGACCACGAGCGTGAAGGCCAGCACGCCCGCGAGCAGCACGGCCGAGGACGGCGCCACGGGTGCCATGGCAGCCGGGAGACGGAGACGGAGAGCGTCGGAGGTCGGAACAGCGGATCGCGCGCGCTTGCACTTGGGGGCGCGAGAGCTGTAATGCGCTTTACGGTACACGCGGCCAGTGCGTGCGCGCGGATCCCTCTCCCCCACCAGCCTCCTCAGGGCAGGCACGACTGTCTGCCAGGAGTCCTTCCTTCTGCTTATACATCCCAGAA
Organism: Pythium rhizo-oryzae; assembly: GCA_027475725.1. Lineage (NCBI taxonomy): Eukaryota > Oomycota > Peronosporomycetes > Pythiales > Pythiaceae > Pythium > Pythium rhizo-oryzae. Next base: position 12,095 of record JAMFLL010001603.1, on the reverse strand, counting down.
GAAAGCTGGTCGCCGCAGGCGCCCCAACGGCTCCCTTTGCCACTGGCGCCAGCGGTGCCGCTTCAGGATCGGCGCATGCAGTTTGAGGAAATATGTATTCTCGCAGGTGCTTCTAGCTTTTAACAGAGGGGTTCGACCTGCTAGCAGAGGGTTCCGCGTACCCATACCGGTAGTGGTTACGTTTTCGCGACGGGTGGTTACACTTGAACCCCACGCGCCACGGGTGTGCCACGGAAACCCACACCCCTCTCGCGCTGACGCCAGGGCCCGCGAGAACATGGCGCCGGCGCCCCATGGGATCGAGGCCGCGTGGCGCTATTTGCAGGCGGCCGTGGAGACCCACGGGTGGCGCATCCTAGGGCTGAGTGTGCTGTTCTTCCTCGCGCGCCAGAGGTACAGCGCGTACGCCACGCGCGCGCACGCCCAGCGAACGCTGCGCGAAGCCAACGGTGCGTTCCGCCAGGTGCAAGTCAAATGGATCCCTCGCCCTCCCTTTCCTCACCCGCTTCTGTGTGTATCAATCCGTGACCAACAGACCCGGAGCGCGTAGCGGTGCTGCGCCGCGAGGCCGCGCGCGTGCGCGAGGAGCAGCAGCAGCGCCTCCAGGAGACGCTCAAGCACAAGAAGAGCAAGAGCAAGCCGCTGTGAACAAGTAAGTGCAAATGGACAAGATAGCACAGTGTTGTATTTCCCCCTCGCAGTTCAGTCTTCGAGGCACGCGTCGGCCTGGAGCTTCTCGCCGAACGTGCGCACGTAGTGCTGCACGATCTTGTCGTCGAGGCGGTAGTAGTCGTCCACCGACTTGTGCGACTTGACGTCCAGGTCCACGATCGCGACGACACAGTTGAACACCATGTCGCGGAACTCGACGCGGTTCTCGTACTCGCGCAAATGGTCGAACGTCTTGCGTGGGCCGGCCATCGGCAGCAGCAGCGGCGACGACTTGGTGAGGCACTGCGGGTGGTGCTGCTGCACGGCCAGCGCCGGCGGCGGCGCGTCGGCGTCCACAGCGCGCCGCAGACACAGCAGCAGTGAGCAGTCCTTGAGCGTCGTCGCGACCTGGAAGCGCTGGTGGAGCTGCTCGTAAAAGCTCTCCAGCCCCGCGAGTGACAACGCCTCCCACGACGCGAGCCCTTGAACCACCTCCACATCACCCCCCACTTCTTCAACTGCAAAAGACAGAAATGCGAGGCACCGTGCCAGCGAGCCTTCTCGGGATTCGTCCGCCTCGTTCGCGGTCTCGCAGGACGGGATTGTCTTCCTGATGCTGTCCACGAGTGCACCGAGATGGAGCTGCTTGTCGCCTTTTGCGACCTCCTGAACTCGCTCGAGCAGTTTGCTTAGGTGCCACATGCCGTCCACGCTGATGTGGTCAAGCAGTTGGATCTTCTTGAGGTCCCCTAGAATGTCGAGCTTGAGCAGCACATCTGTGAGCAGCTCCACGACGTCGGGGAGGAGTCGGTCGGCCTCGTCCTGTAAGTGGAGATCGCTCTCCGTGCCGATGGACCGGCAAGAGTGACGAAAGCCCATGCGTTTCCGCCGACACGAGTACTTGGTCTGTGCGACGCCCTTGGGGAGCGCATCGGTGCCGAGCCCGGTGATGACGTTCACGACCTCGTCGTTGCTGGACCGCACAAACACCTTGAAGTTGTTTTGCGGTGTGCGCTGCAGCGCACGCAGCGCGTGCCGGATGCGGTCCGCGTCCCGCGAGAACAGATCCAACGGACAGTACTCGCTGATCTCATCCACTTTGCCCGTGGCGCGCTTGTAGTGCTGGTGCATGCAGAAGCGGCACACACGCTTGCGCACGTCCGCGATCAGCTCGCCGCGCGGCTTGAAGCCGATCTTGGGCTTGATCTCCACACAAATGTTGCGGAAGCAGCAGTCGAAAATGTTACAGTTGCCGCTGAGCATGCGCCGCCGCTGCGGCATGGGCGGCGCGGTCTCTTCCTCGTCTTCTTCGTCGTCCTCCTCTTCTCCCTCCTCATAGACCTCGGCGTCCGCATCGCCATCGGTCATTTCCGGATCGCCAGAGGTGACAGTGCTGGCGCTGCTTGGACTGTGGCTGGTCTGGTACTCGTCGGCCCGCTCCTCCTCCAGCACGGCATCCAGGTCTTCCACGAGCGCGTCAAAAAGCTCCTCATCCGCAGTCTGCTCCGTGCTGGACTCGCCGCCGCCGCCCAGTGTGCTCTTCTCGGGGCCGGTCGCACTCGCTCCGGATTCGCTGCCTTCCTCGGAATCGATGGTCTCGTCGAAATACAGCAGCGGGTCTTCGTCGGGCGGTGGCAGCGTCACATCCGGTAGCACCATCACGCACTGCAGCGCGACGTCGATCTGGCTCTGGCGGCGGTGCTTGGGACGCGCCTCCAGCGTGAGCAGCTGCTCGTTGAGCTCGTTGAGGAAGCGCTGGTCGACCTCCAGCAGCTGCGCGACCTGCTCGTACACGTTCGTGCGCACGCGCTGCTCGATGTACGGCAGCACGTCCTTGGTCGCGTACTCGACCACTTGCGTGGGCTGCGGGTAGTGCGCGTTGTAGGGCGCCGTGGGCACGACGGCGACCGCGGCGGCGTCGTCCGAGTCGCTGCCCATGCTGCCGCTGCGCGAGCGGATGCTGCGCACCGAGCGCGACGACTTGCTGCGCTTCTTCCGCGGCTTCTTGCAGGCGGCGCTGTCGACGGCGTCGCACTTTTTCACGCGCAGCAACTTGCCGTAAAACTCCGAGTTGGTGGCGGTCGACAGCGGGGCGTGGCGGAACAGCACGTTCGCGCCGCCCTCGGCCACGTACTTCCACTCGCGGCCGTCGAGCGGCATCGTGCTCATCGTGCGCGTCTTGACGCGGCGGCGCTCGGCATTCTCGCCGGTCTGCGGGCGCAGGAGAAACATGGCGCGTCTGGTTCTGGGTTTAGTGGGCGATTTCGCGGCCACCACAGATCGCCAGAGAGCGCGAGCGGCGGCGTTGGAACGGTCGGGACGTCGCGCGTGTGATGGCGGCACTCGCGATGCACGCAGCGAACTTCCTCGTCACGTAGCAGGGCGGCGCAGGCGACGCTTGGCGGTGGCGTGGGGGATGCCCGGGTTGTTGGGAGATGGCGCTCGCTGGATGACGTTGGCCGCCAGTTTCCGTTGTTGTTGGCGTGCAGGTGTTGGAAGTTGGGTGGGGCGTTCTGGGCGACGTTTCTCTTTGCTGTTTTTTATTTGCGTATTTTTCGTCTGTTGGCCGCTTTTATCCAGCCATCTGACTGGAAAAATCGAGGTTTTTTGGGATTCTAGCCACCCCTCCAACCGTCGGATATTCTCTGTGCTGAGGTGTCACAGTGTTTATTGCATCCCAAATCGTGGTTTTTGGAATCAACATGGCTACATTATGGGATGATCCACCCGGCCTGCGATGTGACAGGCCACGCCAAAATATCCACTGAGGGACCGCTGCAAAGTGACCTGTCTGCCAGCGGAGACGCGCACCCGCGTGACGCCTTGTGGTGACCCGCCCTCCGCCGTGTCGAGTTTTCCCAGAACTGCTCTTCCTCTGCGGATACCTTCTCCACGTTCTACGTCGAAGTTGGATAACTCTACAGTACATTGTGACCCATCAACGCACCTTCATTGTGGACCGCGCTCATGCGTCCTGGAGTGATGGTGCGTTGACGTGTTCCGCGTCTCCGCCGGTAGTCGAACACGCTATGCTCGGGCGTCGCTCGTCTCCCCTTCTTGGTCTCCGCCATTGCTCATTCCCCCAATTCCCAGTGACAGAAGAGGAAGATCCCTCGATGAGCTGCTGTCCGCCCGACTCCACCCCTGCCGCGCCCACGAGCCCGCACCGCGGCGTAGACGTGCAGTACGGCGACACGCGACTCTACGTCGCCGGTCCGCGCACTGCTACGGTCGGTGTGCTCGCGCTACCGGATGCGTTCGGGCCAGACAGCGGCCGCACCAAGGCTGACGCCGATGCGCTCGGCGCGCAGAGCGGCGTCGCAGTTGTGCTGGTCGACGTCATGCGCGGCGACTACCTCGATTTCGACGGCGACTATCATGCGGAGATCCCGGCATTCCTAGCGCGGCAGGACTTTGAAGGGACCATCTATCCGGCGATCCGTGACGCGCTCCGCTACCTCCGCGAGGAAGTACGCGCTGAGCGCGTCGCCAGCTTCGGGTACTGCTACGGCGCCTGGGTCGGTGCGCGGTTCTCGGCGCTCGCCGAGTCGAACGTGCAAGGCCATGTGTCGTTCCACCCGAGCTGGGTGATCGAGCAAATGACCAACGGCGATGGCGCTGTCGAGGAGCTCGCGCGGCGCGTGGTGGCACCGCAGCTGCTACTCGCAGCCGGCAACGACCCGCCCTTCGTCCGCGAGCGCGGCGCGGTCGCCGAGATCCTCAGAGCCCGAGGCGGACGTGTGGGTGAGCTGAGCCAGGTCGTCGACTTCCCGGATGCCACACACGGCTGGGTGAACCGCGGCGACCTCGCCGACCCGGTCGTCAAGCAGAACGCGGCCGAGGCCTGGGCACTGGCTCGCGCCTTCCTCGAGCGCGTCACCGCTGACCCGATGGGAGTCTCAGCCTGAGACTCTCAGTCCTTGAATACGGGGGCAGGAGACTCTACGCCCGCACCGGCATTCTGATCAATACACACAGAGTTTTCCTTGTTCGTGATCTCTCCAAAGGTCTCCGCTTGAAGATCACCATGTAAGGTCCATTTTTGCACTTATGGGATGATCGACCGTGCCTGCGATGTGACAGGCCACGCTAAACATCCACTGAGGGACCGCTGCAAAGTGACCTGTCTGCCAGCGGCCGCGTGACGCCCTGCAGTGACCGGCTTCCGTCGCGTAGAGTTCGCCCAGCGCTGCTGCTGCTCCGCTGATATCTTCTTCCAGATGACGCTACAGTACACAGGCCCCATCAACGCACCGTCATTGTGGACGACGCTCGCGCGTCCTGGAGTGATGGTGCGTTGACGTGTTCCACGTCTCCGCCGGCAGTCGACCTCGCTGTGCTCGGTGGTGACTCTCTTGTCTTTTTCGCGCGCCTGGCCATCGCTCATTCCCCAACGTTCCCAACTCGACACACTCGAGAAGAAGAAGAAGAAGATCGTTCAATGAGCTGCTGTCCGCCCAACTCTACCCCTGCCGCGCCCACGAGCCCACACCGCGGCGTAGACGTGCAGTACGGCGACACCCGACTCTACGTCGCCGGTCCGCGCACTGCTACGGTCGGCGTGCTCGCCCTGCCTGACGTGTTTGGCCCCGACAGCGGCCGCACCAAGGCTGACGCCGATGCGCTCGGCGCGGAAAGCGGCGTCGCGGTTGTGCTGGTCGACGTCATGCGCGGCGACTACCTCGACATTGCCAGCGACTACCGGCCGGAGATCCCGGCGTTCCTTGCCCGGCAGGACTTTGATGGGCTCATCAACCCGTCGATCCGTGACGCGCTCCGGTACCTCCGCGAGGAAGTACGCGCTGAGCGCGTCGCAAGCTACGGGTACTGCTACGGCGCCTGGGTCGGTGCGCGGTTCTCGGCGCTCGCCGAGTCGAGCGTGCGAGGCCATGTGTCGTTCCACCCGAACTGGGCGATCGAGCAGATGATCCACGGAGACGGTGCCGTCGAGGAACTCGCGCGGCGCGTGGCAGCGCCGCAGCTGCTCCTCGCGGCCGGCAACGACCCGCCCTTCGTCCGCGAGCGCGGCGCCGTCGCCGAGATCCTCAGAGCCCGAGGCGGACGTGTGGGCGAGCTGAGCCAGGTCGTCGACTTCCCGGATGCCACACACGGCTGGGTGAACCGCGGCGACCTCGCCGACCCGGTCGTCAAGCAGAACGCGGCCGAGGCCTGGGCACTGGCTCGCGCCTTCCTCGAGCGCGTCACCGCTGACCCGATGTGAGTCTCAGCCTGAGACTCTCAGTCCTTGAATACGGGGGCAGGAGACCCTACGCCCGCAATGGCATTTTGATCAATACACAGAGTTTTCAGTTGTTCGTGATCTCCTCAAAGTCTCCGCTTGAAGATCATGACTTGAAGGTCCATTTTCGCACTTAGGCGGAGGTAAGTTGCGGCGCGCGCATCCCTCCTCCGTTCCGCACGGTCTCCGATCAGAAAGCCATCGAACTTCCACGGTGGACGCGGCATCGCCTCTCACGCTCTGCCATTCCAGAACTCGCCGCCGACCGCCAGCCTCCTCGATCGCCATGAGCTGCTGCCCGGACGACATGGAGCCGGCGCGCGCCGCGGACGCGCACGCGAGCACGACCATCCAGGTGGGCAACGGCACGACCATCTACCGCGCCGGCCCGTCCACAGCGCGCGTCGGGCTGCTCGCGCTCCCGGACATCTTCGGACTGGACAGCGGCCGCGCCAAGCAGGACGCCGACCGCCTGGGCGAGCTCGGTTACGCCGTGGCGTTCGTGGACATGGCCGACGGCGACTACGTGTGCGAAGGCACGGACATGGCCGCCTGGAAGGCCAAGCAGGACTACGAGACGGTGCTGCTGCCGCGCATCCGCGACGCGATCGAGTACCTCCAGAAGCACGCGCAGGTGCAGGTGCTGGCGTGCTACGGCTACTGCTGGGGCGCCTGGGTCGGCGCGCGCGTGGCGGCCGAGCCCGGGCCGCTCGTGCGCGGCCACGTGTCGTTCCACCCGTCGTGGCGCGCCGAGACGGCGCTCATGGGCGAGGACGGCATCCCGAACCTCGTGCGCCGCCTTCTCGCGCCGCAGCTGCTGCTCTCGGCGGGCAACGAGATCGGCGAGGTGAAGGAAGGCGGCATCGTGCAGAAGCTGCTGGCCGAGCACGAGGACGAGACCATCGCCAAGCGCAGCCGCGTCGTCGACTTCCCGGACGTCAAGCACGGCTGGGTGAACCGCGGCGACCTGAACGACCCCGTGGTGCGCGCCAGCGTCGAGCGCGCGTGGACGCTCGCGCGCGAGTTCCTCCAGGACGTCACGGCCCCATGAGCTGTCTCCATCGCACTTAGGTCGAACTTAGCCACGTCAACTCGTCTCTCGTAACAAGACTGTTGTGGATCACGTCTGTGCCCATCTCAGCGTCTCAGCATGGATGTGTGTGTGTGACTGACGGGTTCATGTCGCTTCGGCGGCATTCGCCGTCCGTCGCCGCCATTCACCACAGGCGAGAGCCGATTACGTACGTGGCACCAGGATGAAGTGAACGGCGGTGCCAGCCTGCCGATCACAGTCTCCGATCGCCATTCGTCTTTCAGTCGCAACCCCCACAAGTGATACCTACCCAACATGAGCTGCTGCCCCGCCAACTCCGAGCCCGCGCGCGCCGCCGCCGCGCACACGAGCACGACCATCACGGTTGGCGCCACCACGATCTACCGCGCCGGTCCGCCCACGGCGCGCGTCGGGCTGCTCGCGTTCCCGGACATCTACAGTCTCGACAGCGGTCGCGCCAAGCAGGACGCCGACCGCCTCGGTGAGCTCGGCTACGCCGTGGCGTTCGTGGACCTCACGGACGGCGACTACGCGTACGAGGGCTGGGACATGCTCGCGTGGTTCAAGAAGCAGGACTTTGACACGGTGCTCATGCCGCGCATCCGCGAAGCGATTGAGCACCTCCAGAAAGACGCCCAGGTCGAGACCATCGCCAGCTACGGCTACTGCTACGGCGCGTGGGTCGGCGCGCGCCTCTCGGCCGAGCCGGGCCAGCTCACGCGCGGCCACGTGTCCTTCCACCCGTCGTGGGTCGTCGAGAACGTGGTCAACGGCGGCGACGGCGCGCTCGAGAAGCTCGCGGAGCGCGTCCACGCGCCGCAGCTGCTGCTGTCCGCGGGCAACGACCTCGACTCGCTCAAGGAGGGCGGTTCCGTGCAGAAGATCCTCAGCGGTCACGAGGACGAGACCGTGGCCAAGCGCAGCCAGGTCGTGGACTTTCCCGACGTCAAGCACGGCTGGGTGAACCGCGGCGACCTGAGCGAGGCCGTCGTCCAGCAGAGCGTCGACAAGGCGTGGACGCTCGCGCGTGCGTTCCTCGAGAGCGTCACGGCGCCGTAAGATAGAAGAATTGATATCTGTTGACGACACACGCATGCGTTTCATTCCAAACTTCTCTGGCAAATTGCGCTAGTCATCTCAGACCCACCAGTCAATAATTCCATCATGCCTCTGTCACCACTCGCAAATGGGCACCCTAAGGACTGAGCAGGCTGTGATCCCATGATCCAAGGCACTCGGATGCTAACAGAAGAGTTCGGCGTCTCGTCGGGACTCACAGCAGGGCTCGCAGCGCGGCTCAACGCCTCGTATTGTCTTTCAATGGTGTCAAGAGCGGTCGCCAACAATGTCAACAACGTGTTGTCAGACAGAGAAGCAGTCCAAAAGGGTAAGCCTGCCTTCGCGGTCCTCATCCTCGAAAATAAGTGGGATGTGCACCCTTTGGGCTCAGAAGAGCTGTGTGGCGAGTTGCATTCTTATCCGGCGAGCTGGAATCGAGCTACCATGTCGCAACAGGACCGCCACCGCCGCTGCCAACGATCACACATCGACACCGACGCGCCATGCGCTGCAAGACGAGCCTTCTCATGGCGCTGCTGGCGTCAGCAGCCGTCACGATCAGCGCCGGCAGCCCCTTCTCGTTGCGCCGAGCGATGGCGATGACCACGTCAACCGACGGGATAGCGACTCATCCACCGTGCTCCGCGGCGCTGAGCGCGTTCCGGAACGAGAGCGCCGACTACCGCAGCTGCGTGTCCAAGGCGTTCGCGGACGACCCGCCGCCGCTCGCGTTCGAGTTGGTCCACAACGCCACTGTGTGCCGCGAGTCTACGTGTGTGTCGGCGCTGAACGAGTTTGCGAAGCTGCTGAGCGCCGACTGCGTGGTCGTCGGAGGCGGAGCTGGTGGTGCCGACGTGTACGTGAACAGCACGGAAATCCTGCGGCTCAAGACCAAGTGCACCCCCGCCACGAATTCGAGCGACTACGGTGTCCCATTCGTGCTCGAACTGATCTTAATGGTGGTCATATGCCTTATGTTCCTTCTGATGCTCTGCATCGGATGTATAAGGTGCTGGGCTCGAAATGAAGGCAGTACCAACACCGCGAATGGCAGCAAGAGGCGCTTCTCGTCTGGCATGTTTATGATGAATATGGCGGTGATCGGAATCACCTCGTGATCATCACAAAAATTTGCTTGATGCTTGAAGAACAAGGCGCAACGAAGAACGCAGAGGCATGTTGGTCAGCGTAAGACCACCGAGTCATGCGCTCCGCGCCCACTCAAGTCACACTTTCGATTCGGCCGCGACGAGCACACACCGAGAACCGTCGTTTGCCCGCCACAGACCTAGGCTGACCGCTCGACTCGCAACCGCTGATAATCTCCATCAATGTATTCTTCCATTTGCTCCACCAACGTCACGGCATGGGAAGAGACGACTTAGTCCCGTCGCACGCGCTGGAACATGCCAACAGCTCAGCAGAGACGATACTGATGGGGCGGTGGATTGTGGAAGGTGGGGAAAGACCTCTTGCCAGAATCCACCGAGTCGGTTTATACCCACCCCACCCGCGCCCATCAAAGCCGACGGAATTTGACCCACGGAGCCCGGCGCCTCCACACGTTTCCATTTTCACCATTTGCTCGACTACGTGATCGAAGACATGACGAAGCGGGCGGATACGTTTGAGCTGGGGGAGGGCGATTCCCATGGGCTGGTTCCCCTATCCAACGCGAAGAAGCGCCGTGTCGACGACACCGACGACACGCGTGATGGCTCTCACTCGTGGCGGAAGGCGTTCTTGGTGGCTTGTGTCCCGCATGGAGGTGTCCCGCCGCTGGATGCGCTTAAAGCGTTTGTGGCGGCGGCGCTGCCAGTGAGAATCGGCTTGACAGGGAAGATGATGGCTCGCGTTCGCTCGCAGGCAGGCGACGGTTTGTGCGACAAGCTCTTTGTAGAAGACTTGGAGGCACCTTGCTGTGAACTGTGGGAGGACGAGATCCTCCGCGTGCTCAAGCCCACGCATTTGCGAAGCAGATCGTGGGACAGCGACTGCGACTTCCAACGCGCGTGGGGAGTCATCGTGCGTGAACTGCTTGCCGTGGTGTTCGTCGAAAAACGAAACTTCACGACGCGCAAGCTGAACGACAAGCACGCGACAGACTTTTCGTTCGAGCTCCACGACGTTGGCGTGTTCCACAGTGAAGAGGAGGTGCCCACATTGCGCGACGACTCTGTTGATGACTCTGTCGAGCGGGTCGATGATATAGCTGTGGCTAGACAGCGTCTCCAGGAGCAGCTGCGCTGGTCGTTTGGAGACAAGGTGCCGTACGTCATCGGATATGTGGCGTCAGGGTACAAGTGTGAGCTACACGCGCTGCATTCGAAGGACATGATGGACGTGAAGATGACCAACATCGGTGAATACGATACGAGATACGCCAAGGGCCGGTTCGAGTTCGTCCTGGTACTTCTGCAGCTCTGTCGTTTGTTCCCGGCGATCGCGGAGCGGAGCTCGAAGCGTCTCGAGTGGGACGACGTGACTCAACCCGACGGTGTGGAGGTCACCTTCAGGCCGACGTCGATGGTGCGGAATTATACAAACATGAAGACCATATACCGGGGCATCTCAGTTAAAGAGTACCTGGCTAAGACACGACCATTTGACGTCACGACGCTTCTGCTTGCTCACACAGAGCACTTGAAGTCGGTGAGCAGCTGCGGCCTCAAGTTCACATTCACGCCGCGTGGTTTTGCAGTCCTGCCGCAGTCTCTGGACGAACTCTTCGACGCGATCGAGTGCGTGCTAACGGCGCTTGTGAAGATCCACGAGAAAGGCTGGATGCACCGCAACATCCGCTGGTCCAACGTGCTCCAGCATCGCGACGCCTCTTGCGGGTGGTTCCTCACGGACTTTGCCCACGCTGCACGCTATCCGCAAGATTACGCTAGTGCTGCGTACTTTGGCGGAGCTGAAAACGCACCGGAGCTCTCGAAGCAAGGCAGGCGCCACACAAAAGCCGTGGACTTGTTCAGTGTCGGGCGGCTACTCTCCACCTGGAGGGCATCGCCGGACTCAGAAGAGCTGTGGCAGAGCGACGAGTCACGACTTCAGTTCATGCATGAGCTGCTCGAGGATAACCCGAACAAGCGCCCGACGGCGGCGAAGGCGCTGGCGAACATCAAGAAGCTGCACGCGACCTATCTCGAGACTCGATCTCGATCACCTTCCGCTGAGTAGGCGTAGTTACAAGAGTCTTTCATGTTGGTTTCGTTTTTTATTCGTTCTGATCAGCACGCATTCCATGGATAGAGTGTTTTGTTTTGTGTTGGTTGGTCCTCTCCCTTCCCGTCGGGATGGCTACAGTTCGCGCCGCGACACGAATGCGAGTGGGTGCCTTAGAGTCGGCAGCGGCTGAGCTCGAGCTTGGTGATGGTGCGCATGTGGACCTCGTCCGGGCCGTCGGCGATGCGCAGCGTGCGCATGGCGGCGTAGTAGTACGCGAGCACAAAGTCCTGGCCGACGCCGTTGCCGCCGTGGACCTGGATCGCGCGGTCGATCACGGTCGTGGCCATGGTCGGCGCCACGACCTTGATCATCGCGATGGCCTGCGCCGCGACCTTGTTGCCGTGAAGGTCCATCTGGTGCGCGGCCTGGAGCGTGAGCAGGCGCGCCTGGTCGATCTCGCAGCGCGACTGGGCGATCTGCGCGCCCACGAGCGGGTTCTCGGCGAGCAGCTGCTTGAACGCCGTGCGCGTCTTGGCGCGCATCACGAGGTGCTCGAGGCAGCGCTCGGCCGCGCCGATCGCGCGCATGCAGTGGTGGATGCGGCCCGGGCCGAGGCGCGCCTGCGCGATCTCGAAGCCGCGGCCCTCGCCCAGCAGCACGCTGTCGAAAGGCACGCGCACGTCCTTGAAGCGCATCTCAAAGTGGCCGTGCGGCGCGTCGTCGTAGCCAAACACCTCCATCGGGCGGATGAGCTCCACGCCCGGCGCGTCCATGGGCACGAGGATCATCGACTGCTGGCGGAACGGGCTCACCTTCTTCGTCGGGTCCTTCTTGTCCACCATCTTGCCCATGAGGATGATGAGCTTGCAGCGCGGGTCGCCGGCGCCCGAGATGTACGTCTTGAGGCCGTTGATCACGTAC
>JAMFLL010001602.1:0-14563 GCA_027475725.1 Pythium rhizo-oryzae | reverse complement strand
CCCGCAGGGCCTCATCGGCGGCGTCGGCGCGTGCCCCAGCGGCACGGGCTGCGCGCTGCTGCCCCACAACCCGAGCGTCATGGGCTGCGTCGTCGCCGGGCGCGCCGACGTGTCCTATGTGAACCCGGACGGCTCGCTCACGCGCGGCGGCGTCGTCATCGCCGGCCCGCCCAACGCCGACGCCAGCGCCAACAACAACGCCCCCAGCGGTGGTTACACCGACCCCAACAACGCCAACAACAACGCGAACGCCAACAACGCCAACAACAACGGCGCCAACGCCAACAACGCCAACAACAACGGCGCCAACAACGCCAACGCCAACGCCAACGCCAACGCCAACGCCAACGGAAACGCCACGGTGGCGACCACGCCCACGCCGGGCGCCAACACCAACGTGCCCACACCCGCGCACGTCAAGCCGGGCGACGCCACGACCGAGGACTCGAAGGCGCCGTTCCCGGCGGCCTCTGCGGCCCCTGCGGCGGCCACCTCCACCGCGCCGGCTTCATCGGGAAAGCCGGGCGAGGCCAACGCCGCCGCCAGCAACGCGGACGCCGCGACCGAGACGCCGACCGAGACGCCGACCCCGACGCCCATGCCCACGCCCTCGACCACGCCGGCGTCGTCCACGAACCAGCAGAAGGCGCTCGACAACATCGAGGGCGGCATCGCCAGCAACCGCGACGGCAAGTCGACGGCCGGCGGTGTGGGCATCAGCTCGATCATCGCCATCGTCGTGGGCTGCTTAGCCGTCGTGGCCGTGATCGCGGGCGTGTTCGTGCTGCGGAAGAAGAAGGAGCAGGCGCTCGAGACGCCCGCGGGCGGCGCGCTGGACGACTACATGGGCGCCGGCGGCGTCACGCCCAAGGAGAACGTGCTGCTGCTCTAAGTTATGGCGAGAGCCGGGGAGAGGAGAAGTTTTGTTGTTAGAAGACGCGCAGCCGTGTAGGAAGATGTGGAGGAGGAGACAGAAGTACCCGAGCAGTGGTGAGGACAGAGAGGAAGGAACGGAAGGAAGACCAGAAGGTTAACAAGACCAACGACTCCCCCCGCCCCATGCCTACCTCCCTCCGCGTCGCTGTTTTGGTAGGGCTCTTGTCACGTGCTGCCCGTCGTGTTGCGCAGATGGAGGAGGTGGGTCTATTGGAGAGAGGGAGAAGAAGGAGAGAGAGAATCGAAGCAAGACCTTCCAAGTGCATTTTGTGCCCCGTGTGTCGTGAGGAAGTAGCGCCCGTCGTGTGTTTGGTGTTGTGCGTAGATAGCGCTTCGTGTTTGAATAGTGAATCTGGAAACAATAACAAAACCACCACCGACGCTCCTTCGGCACACAAACCCACACTAGCACCACGAGTCCGGACTGTCATGCGTAGACGAGGGAAGAGACCGACCACCGACGGAGTTCATTCGCATTACTTGTAGGAGGTAGGGGGAAACAAAGGTATTGACATGAAGCTCTCTGCGCTGCTACTGCTGCTGTGAGAAGGGCCGCTCGCGCGACTGCTGTACGCGGTCTGTCTATGCGCGCTTGGTAAGCACCTCGCGGTTGTCCTTGAGCGAAAAGTGCTTGGCGTCGTTCTCGATCACGCCGTACTTGACGTAGAGCAGGCCGACGCGCACAAAAGCCGGGAGGATGCGGTCGTCGCTCTTACGGACGAGGTGCGGGAAGGCCTTGCGGAAGTACTCGGTGGCGCCGTTGAGGTTGTAGTGCGGGATGATCGGGAACAAGTGGTGCACCTGGTGCGTGCCAATGTTGTGGCTCAGGTGGTTCACGACCCAGCCGTAGTCGCGGTCCACGGACGAGAGGTTGCCCTTGACGTACGTCCACTCCGAGTCGGCGTACCACGGCGTCTCCTCGTCGTTGTGGTGCTGCATAGAGAGCATCCATCGAAGTCAGTACTCTCGCTGTCTAGGCCATATCAGTGCGAGACGACAAAGAACGCACCAGGAAGGTCGTGATGACGAGCATGGACGCGAAGACGAAGAGCGGCGCCCAGTAGTAGACGCCCATGGTGGCCCAGCCCAGCACGTAGGTGAGGTTGAACGCCAGCATGACGCAGGCCAGGTGCGCGAGCACCGAGAGCGAGCCCGTGATGAGGTGGCGCGAGAAGAGCGAGTCACGCTGCACGGACACAAGAGAGCCGAAAACGGTCAGTCAGAGGAGAGCACATATCCAGCAACACACTACAGCGCGTGACGTACGAGCTCCGTGTGCTCCTCGGTGCGCGGCGGGAAGCCGATGATCTCGTAGATCCACCAGGCGAAGCCGAAGGACAGCACCATCTTGCGGGCCGGGTCGTTCACGGTCTGCTTGCGCTGCGGGTAGAAGATTTCGTCCTGGTCGATGTTGCCCGTGTTCTTGTGGTGGAGGCGGTGCGAGAGCTTCCAGGCCTCGTACGGCGTGAGGATGAGCGAGTGCGTAAGCGTGCCGACCACAAAGTTGAGCAGGTGGTATCGCGAGAACGAGCCGTGACCGCAGTCGTGTCCGATCGTGAAGAAGCCCCACATGTTGACGCCCTGGAGGAAGATGTAGGCGGCGCAGAGCAGCGCGTCGAGCGCCGCGTGCTCGGCCACGAGCGGGAGCTGGCGCGCGTGGAAGAGCGCGGCGCCGAACGCGTACGCGAACGCGAACGCGCGCGCCGTGAAGAAGAGCGAGCGCGGCGCCGACGACTCGAAGTAGCGCGCCGGGATCGAGCGCTTGAGCTCCGTGAGCGTCGGGAACTCGAAGGGCTCGGGCTTGGCCGCGGGCGCCGCCGCGGGCGAGGAGGTGTTCACGTCCGCCATTTTCGCGTTGCGATCTTTGGAAGACTTGGACAAGTGCGTGGGCACCGTGGGGGAAAAGTTGGGAGCCGCGCCGGCCAACAGAATCCCGGCCAACAAACACTGCGACCCAAACCAACGGTGGTGGGGTTAGTCCCTCCCGCCCCAGCGAAAAAAAGCGCAGTCTCTCGATGACTGCGAGCGTGGAAGGAAAAGCATGCCCGCCCCTCAAAAGCCGCGAGCCAAAAACCAACGACCAGCAACCGCCGGAGTCGAGGCATGACGATGCGAGCCCATCCTGAGTGATGCCATCGGCAAACAGGGTGGGGTTGGTCAGCCGCGGTTTGAACCTGATCGATCAGTGGGGATATGTCAGGTTTCACGGGGGATCTACCGGAGTCCAGTCTCTTCGATGAAAAACAATCCAGTCGTTGCTGGTTAGAACACAATAAAACCAGTAATTGCCGTCAGAATGCACTGTCTTTGTGCGTCGCTTGTGTAACTCGTTCTTGTTGGCGTCACGCAAAGGCGTGCCACGCCCCGTTGTCACGCAGCCGAAACAAACGACGGTCTCTGCTGGGTTGTGACCATCAAAGCCTCTCGGCACGTGGATCGTTTCTGCCTTTTTGTCCACTGCACCTGATTGCTGGAGGTGGCCCAAACCAACAACACCAAAGTGGGCCAGCCTGGAGTTCGGACAACGCCGACTCCGCGTTCTCGTCCTCCTCATGACGGCGCGTCTTGATCACGCCAGCGGAAACCAACACGTGGGGAGTTGGGCGTTCCCAAGTTGGGGGTCGGGAGTTGCGAATCCCAACTCCCAACTCCCAACTCCTGACATCAGCCCCCCTCTCGCTTTGCCCTCCACATCGGCCAACGGACCAATAAGTTCTTTTCAGCCAATCCTATTTGATTATACCACGTCACAGATTCCACACACGTCGCAGATATATATCCCCCTCCCCCGCTAGCATCTTCACCGCGCGACGTACGGCCGCACGACCTCGTGCTGCAGGATCTCGGCGGCGGACGGCCGCTGCAGCGGGTCCGGGTGCATCATGCTCGCGATCAGGTGCTGCAGCGAATTGGTGTATTGCCGGAAGAGCGTGAGGTCGCCGTCGCGCAGCTTCTGCCACTCCTCGCCGCCGCTGGGCAGCGTCGCGCCGAGCGCGAGCTCGTAGATGGTCGCGCCGAGTGCAAACACGTCGCCCGCGGGCAGGTTGGCGCGCGATCCTTCGAGTAACTCGCGGCTCAGGTACCGGTTGTCGCCCTCGGTGATGTCCATGGACCCGTCGGCGCGCGCGACTGTGCCCAGGTCGCCCAGCTTGTAAATGTCCCCCGGCGCGATAAGCACGTTGGGCAGCTTGACGTCCATGTGGACCATGTGCCGCGCGTGAAGGTCCTGCAGCGCCATCGCCAAGTGGCTCAGCACCTTGCAGAGCGTCTCCTCGGGCACGTGAAGCGGCTTGTGCGCGTCCACGAACGTCGCGAGCGAGCAGGAGGCGCAGTGCTCGAGCTGGATGTAGAGCAGATCGTCCTCGATCCACGCGTCAAAGTAGCGCACCACGTGGCGGCTGTCGCTCAGCGCCGCGAGTGCCTGCACTTCACGGAGCGCACGTTCCCTGTTACAGTGCAACAAAGGGAGGAGGAGTTGTGAGATGAGGGCACTTTTTGCAGCGGAGACAAATGGCGAGCAGGACCGTACGTGTCGGCGCGGCCACGCAAGTGGCGCTTGCTCTTCTTGATCGCGTACGTCCAGCCGTCAATCTTCTTCACACACTTGAATACCTTGGAGAACGCGCCAGAGCCCAGCAACTGCGTCACACATAAAAAAACATCCACAAGTCAGCCTGATAAGGTCCCACCACGTCGTCCACGCATCCATCAATCTACTGACCTCTTGCTCGACAAACTCAGAGAGATACCGCGAGTAGGGCACGGACACCGCGCTCCCAAACGCTGGCGGGAACGACTGGCGAAACTTGCGCCGCTTCCGAGAGTCCACGGCCGGCACCGGCGCGAATGGGTTCGTGAACGACTCTACTGCCGCCTGTTGAGGTGGTGGCGCGCCCTTGGCGATCGCGAACGGAGTGGTTGAGCCACCAGGTGTCGCGAGGCTTGCTGGCGCTGCGTCCCGCCGACGTCCCGGAAGCCCCGTGGGCGGACCGAGCACGCGCTGCGGTGTGGCCAATAGCATGTCGTTCGAGTCGCTCGAGGAGAAGCTCGGAAGTGGGGCCGCGCGTACGGCACCGCCCCGCACGCGCGGCGCGGGCGTCGCGCTCGTGGATGCGGCCACAGGCCGCCGCACGTCCATACATGTCATGTCCTGTGTGAGGTTCTGCACGTCCTCCTGGACCACGTGGGACTCGTCCTCGTCGCCGAACGACCGCCGCGGGCGTTTCTTCATGGGCGAGGGCGTCGTCGGGTGCGACATGTGGACCACGGGTTGGTCCGCGGGCGTGCAAAAGTCGAGCTCGTCCTGGCTGAACATGCCGCCGCCACCGTAAGCGCTGTAGCCGCCGTACCCGCCGTAGCCGCCACCATACGACTGCGACGCGGACTGCGATGACGACCGCACGAGGCTGTCGGCGCCCGGCGTGTAGGCACCGGTCACAACGACGCTCACGGGCGCGTGGGCCGGCTCTACGTCGGGCTCGCTGCGCTGGCTGGACGGGCAGATGCCGCCAAAGTCGATCCGCTTGGGGCGCACGACCGAGGCCGACGTCGTCGACGACGACACGGACGACAGCCCCTTGCGCGCCACCGGCATCGGCTGCGGCGTCGCGGTGGCCTCGCTGTTCTGCGAGAGCGACAGCGCCTCCTCCATCATGTCCTCGTCCGGGTCGTCGATGCTCGACGTGTCGTCGTAGTCGATGCGCTTCTTGATAAACTCTTCGCTGTCCTGGAGGCTGCTGCTCGTACTGTGCGTGCTCGCGCGGCGCACGAGCCCGGCGCCGAACCGCCCCGCGTGCGACGGCGTCGCCGTGGTGCCGTTCGACGGCGTGCGTCGGCTGCTGCTGGCAGAACAAAGCGGCGCGTCAACCATGCACCGAACCAACTATACCTACACACACGTCCAGGCTCGCACCTTCCGAAAAAGTCGTGAATCGAGCGCTGCTTCTTGGCCGCGCTGGACCGCTCGCCCACGACCACGGCCGCAGCGGTCGAGGACGCGGACGCGCTGCCCTTGGCGCCCTCGGGCGTCTCGCCCACGACCACGTCGCCGCGGTCCGCCAGCGGCGTGTGCGGCGTGGTCGCCGTCGTCGCGGGCGCGGCCGCCGCGGGCGAGCGCGAGGGCGACGCCGGCGCCTTCGCGCTGTCGGTTCCGCTGCCGCTGGCCGCCGCGTTGCCGCCGCCGCGGCCGCGCATCGCGCTGCTCAGGCTCAGCAGCATGTCTCCCCACGGCGCGCTTTCTCGGGGACTGACCGGGATTCGCGCGCTTTCAACCACAGCGCCGACGCTGACCAACAAATCGGAGTGAGCGAGGTATGCGTTTTGAGAGTATCCGAAAACCCGGACCACAGTGTGGTCGTCCTCTGGATGCGGGGCGGATCGACGCCTTGGTATTGTATATTAGAGGTTTGCACCTGGGTTGCGCGCCAACAAGACGTGGAACCTCTGGTATAGCATACGTCTAGTATCTCATACCAGAGGGATTCACGCCAAATGGCTACACGGCACCACGAACCACAGAGCTCACTTCTTGAGCCCGAACGCCATCGTGAGCTTGCGCAGCGGCGCCGCCGCCACGGGCAGCACTTTGCTCAGCAGCTGCTGCGTCGCGCCGCCCGCCGCCGGCCCCGTGGCGCCGCCGCTGCCGGTGGCCTGTGCGGCTGGCGGCGGTGGCTCCGCCGTCGCGCCCTCCGCTGCTGCCGCGCGGTCGTCGGCGTTGTCGGCCGCGAGCGCGCTCTCGTCCACCGCGCGCGCCACGAGCTCCTAGGGAATGCACAGGCACACGATTCCATCAGCTTCTACTTCCCCCAGTATCCTAGAGTGCGAGCACCAGCAAAGAGCGCACCTCGAGTCCGGCGCGGTCCCCAGTGGGGCGGCGCGGCAGCGCGTCCCCACCGCTCGCGGCCGCGGTGGTCGCGTACGCGTGCGAGAGGAACGCGCAGACCTCGCAGGCGCGGAACACGCGGCAGAGTCGGCACTTGTCGCCGAGCGAGGACGAGTCGCCGCGGCCGAAGCGCCGGTAGCTGGCCTCGTAGGCCTCGAATTGGCGCAGCACGGTCGCGCTGTCGGCGTCGGCCTGGACCGCGCGCAAGTAGTAGTCGTCAAGCGCGTCCGCGACTGTGAGCGGCGGCACGACCACGAGCGTGGCCTCGTTGCCGCAGTGCGCGGCGCCCACGCGCCCCACGTAGTTGAACGCCGAGTAGACGCCAAAGACCTCGACCTCGGCGAGGTGGAGAAAGTTGCGGCCCTGCAGCTGGATGCGCACGTACTGCCCGACGGTTTGCGCCGTGGGGAGCACCCACTCGGTCATGCGCTTGTTCTCGTCAAACTGCTCGAACACGGTCGACTGCACCTTGCCCGCGCGCAGCCCTTCCTTGCCCTCGAGGTCGCGCCGGAACGGGAACTCGCTCACGAGGATCCAGAACGGGAAGAGCCGACCGGTGTACTCGGTGCGCGGCCGGCCAGGGTTGCTCGGCTCGTCCGTGCGGTTCCACACACGGATGCGCTCGATCACGGCCGGCTGGCCCAAGTCCACCTCCCACCACGGCTTCTCCTCCAGGTGCGTATGAGCGCACTTGTCGAGCGCGCCGTCGACGTCGCCGTTGACCGCGCGCGCCGCATCCTGTTCATTGTACACATTGATCTGGTGGCACGGCCGACCGAGCGCCAGGTTGAACGGTTCCACGTGAAGCGAACGCACGAGCTCGGGCTCGGCCACGAACGCGCGGTCCGCGCGATGGCCCGTGCAGCCATTTGCGTTGCGGCCCCACGTGTACAACTCGCCGTACGCGGAGACCGCCGCCGTGTGCGCGACACCGCACGAGACCTGGCGAATTGCGACGCCAGCGTCGCAGAGCGTGGCCACGAGCTCCCACGAGGGCACGTGCTTGCCCAACGGGATGGCGCCCCCGCACACGTACACGTGGCCGCCCTGGAGCTTCTTGCTGCCGCCCCGGAGCTCGGACGTCGTCTCCGTGCACAGCGCCGAGTGTGCATTGCCGCAGGCCACTTGCCATACACGCACCTTGCGGCTCACGAGGTCCTTGACGAGTGTCGGCACCACGACGGCGTCTTTGACGTGCGGCCCGAGCCCGAGTCGCCCGCCGTTGGCCGAGCCCCACATGAACAGCTCGCCTTGCGTGGACACTGCGCCTGTGTGGGCCGCACCGCAGGACACGGACCGCATCAGCCGCTTGCCCGGGAACTTGACGAGCAAGGGCTCGGGCGCGAACTGCTCGTATTTGTCCTCCACGAGCCCGACGCCCAGCTTGCCTTGCACGGCCGAGCCCCAGGTCGCGAGCTCGCCGTTCACGCCCACCACGGCGCTATGCGAGAAGCCGCACGAGATTTGGCGCACGGGCATCTCGTGGAAAGCGTCCACGCGCTGCGGGTGGTCCGAGTCGAACGTTCGCTGCGTGTGGTGCGCGCGCGCGAGCCCCAACCGGCCGCTCGAGCCAACGCCCCACGTGAACACGGACCTGCACAACCAAGACAGGCCACAACGGATGAGGAGTGGAGTGAAGACTTCCCGATCATGGACACGTACCCGTCGTGGAGCACGATCGCCGCATGAGACCCGCCGGCAGCGATGTCCGCAACAGACTAGTGAACCGCAAGAAAACCCCAACATCACAGGTTGCTGAGATCAGCACCACCAGAGCAAACAATCGGGCCGAAGACATGAGAAACGTACGACTGCACCGCGTGGCGAGTGGAGCGCTGGACCCCTGAAACAGTGGCCACCACATTCAGCATGTCAGAGGTGGTTGGCGCCATTGCGGCTGCCTCGTGTGCGTGGGGGTAACTTACCGCGTCGTGACGCCGCTGATCTGAATGCGCGCGTTAATACCGCGTGAGGTGAATTCCGGGACCAAGTCCTCGCTTTGTACATGGCGACGGGCCACCATGGCCTCGAATGTCGCGTCCTAACCGTCGATATGAGCGAGCAACCGCGGTGAAACGTGGTTCGTGTGGCGGATGCCGTCATTTTGTCTGTGTGTTCTCACCGTGCGAGCGAGCCGCTCGAGCTGGCGTGCTTTTGTGGTCTCCTCTGCTTCCGCGCGTCGAGATTCACGTAAGTTTCGCAATTCTTCCCACTGTGGACAGCCCCGACGCACAAACGCTGGTAGGTTGATCCAGCTACGACAAAACACGGCAGACTTACCATCTGAAGCAATTTTTGCTTCTCCTGCGCATCGAGATCCAGAGTCAGCATCAACAAGTGTGTCTCATGTCTCCCACACACAAACAGAGACTACTGCCACCCACCGGCTCCAGCTGGAGCTTGAGTTTCTTGTCCTTGGTATCTTCCAACGCCTGTAATCGAACAAACAAACACACCATCAGAATATCAGCACCACGAAGGCAGTTATGGTTCCAGTAGCCTGACTTAGTACTTGAATGATCTTTTCCTGCGTTCGGATAGCTTCGTGGCCGGCCTCTCCTTTAACTTCTCGCTCCAACGCAAAGCAGGCCGCCAGCAACAGCATCAAGTTCATCTTGGTTATCCGCACGACGGCGTCGCCCAGTCCGCGCCACTGCGCCGACTTTTGCATCGTCTCGAAATCCAGCCGCGGCACCAACACGTGCTCCATGAATCGGATGCGTGTGGCGTTACTGGGAGGCGGCTCCCAGACGTCGTAGTACACAACAACACTCTTGAGCTGTGCGTACCACTCGTCTTCCTCTTGTTGCCGCATCTCGGCCTCCAGCCGCTGTTCCTCGTGTGCTGCTTGCTCAAAGTCTGTCTCCATGTCCTTCACCTGCAGCACAAACTCGCCGTTTATCAACGAGAAATCACCGTAAGCGGCACATACATCACCAACCTGATGTTTTGTGCTCATTTTGACGATCGCTGATCGTGGGGTGACCTTCTCGACTGGAAGCGGAGCCTTGTCTTCAATTCGAGTGTCTGCTGTGTCGACTTCTTCTGGTGCCGTAGCCGCGACTTCTTCGTTGCCGCTGTCCTCGTCGTCGTCGTTGAGCACGGCCACACGCTGCATGGAGACGCTGTCGCTGGGCTTGTCTTTCCCTCCCCACGTGAACACACTGCCGTTGCGAGCAACTACGAGCGCGACGTCATCCGAGAGGGCACCACAGAACACGCCGCGGCCCCACAAAGAGCCCGTGTTCTTCATGATCACGGTCGACTTGAACCGCAGACTCCGCACAAACTCCCTGTCCTCGAAGAACAAGCGAGCCAGCTCCTCCCCGCCCGTGGTGGCGGGATCAGCCTTTGCAGCCTCGACCGTGGTTTCAGTCTCGATTGACGGTGGCTGTGGCTTGGGGTCATCTCTGTTTCTATCCCGCTTTGCACGCTCTTCCCCTTCGTCGCCGCTGTCCTCGTCAAGCAACGCCTTTGCTGCAAACGACCTGATTTCCCCTTTCAGAAGAGGCAGAGTCCGCGCATTGAGTTTCGGTGGACTGCGGAACGTCCACCGCTTGTTCTCGGGCCTCCGTCTCACGTATCGCGCCTTTTTCCGCTTCAGTGTTGCTATTCGCTCTTCCTCCACCAGCCGCTGTCGCTCTTCCTTCTCCTTTTTGGCCTTTTCCTTCGCCGCCGCGATCTGCTCCTCAAAAGTCAGCTCCTCCTTGACGGGTTCCACAACGGGCTCGGGCACTTTTGGGTCCACGCGGAAGGCCCAGATCTCGCTGACTGCTCGGAACCCAGGGAACAAGTCCTCGTCGCGCGTGACCGCGAGCCCCGCGAACTGGTTGTGCTTGCCGGTGCCCAGCACGTAGACCTGGCCCGCGGCGTCCAGCGCGGCGGCCAGTTCGTCCTGCGCGCGCACTTTGGCCTTGTGGCCCAAAGCCTCACGCTTCTGTTTCTCCCGCTGCTTAGCCAGATACTTCTGTGCCTCCTTGAGCACGAGCACTTCGCGGGCCTCCTCCTCGTCCAAGATTGCCTCGAGCATGCGCTGCAGCTTCCACGGCGTGGCGTAGTTGGGGATCTCGACGCCGCGCTTCTCCAGCTCTTCGCGGACGTTGGACAGCCGGATCCACATGGCGCGGAACTCCTTGTAGTCGATGTAGCCGCTCTTGTCTTTGTCATACTTTTTGAAGATCGCCTCCTGCTTGCCATCGCTCACGTCCATGCCAAAGTACTCGAGCACGTCCTGCCTCAAAAAGCAAATCACTGCGTGAACAATTCTCTCCAGCACCCAGGTACCTTCGATTGCGACGCACCGCAAACTCGAGCTCGTCGATCTGGCCCGTGCCGTCCTCGTCGAAGAGCTCAAACGCGTCGCGCGGCGCCAGTAGATGCGACGGTGCGAACCCGAGCGTGTTGCCTGAGACCGGATCCACGGCGAACATGGCCATCTTGAACTCGTTCAGGTCGATCTCGCCCGTGCCGTCCGTGTCGCACTTTTTGAAGATGCGGATCGCCTTGGCCTCAGACATCTTGATGCCCAAATCCGGTAACTACACGCCACCACGCCATCCGTCCACTCATCGTGAGTTATCCGCGCCATTTCCGAGCCAGTTACACTCGTTTCCATCTCACCATGGCGAGAAACTCCTGCACCGAGATGTTGCCTGAGCCGTCCGTGTCGTACCGCGTGAAGAGCTCCTCGGGGGTCATCTTAGCCAACAGCACCGACACTTTCCGGTTATCGGCGTCGGCCGCCGCGCTGCCATCACCGTCGTCGTCGCCGTCCCCCTCACCGGCGCCGGTGTTTGCGTACCGATCAATCGTCGCGTCGTCATCGCTCTCATCGCTGTCGGCGCCAAACAGCCCCAGGTCCTCGGTGCCCTTGGTCTTGTTCGATCCACGGCTGCCGGCGCCGCCGTCGTCGCTCTTTGCAGCGTACGCCTCGCCACCCCCCTCCGCGATCCGATGCCCGCGCTTGAAGAGCCCCATTGCATGCCCATTTCCAGACACGTCGCTTCGCACGATCTTGAAAAACTAGGAACTTCCTAAAACAGATCCAAATAATCAGCCAAAAGCGTCTCACAAGGAACAAACGGTGAGAACATGCACCGGGTGAATGGGGTTAAAGCGGCTTTGACGCGTGTTTATTATCTTTTTTTTTTCCTCGATAGAGTGTGTTGTTGTGTGTTTTCTTCCTTTGATACGTAGGAAGGTCCCCATTCCCTCGCGTCTTTCTCTCTCAGGCAGCGCAGCTCGTAGTCGTACCCGCTCGGGCGAGCAGAATACCATACGCTTTACACAGCAGGGCCGAGGCGATCGAGCACCGACCGCTTCTTGGCCTGGTGGTTGTCCCCAAACGACGAGGACGAAGACTTCGAGCCACGCGACTCCTTGTTGCGGCCCCCTGATCGCTTGCGATCGCTGTCTTCATCAAGCTCAATCTTTCGCTTCTCACTTCGCCCTCCACTGCGCCCACCGGACGACTGCTTCCCGCGAGACGAGTTCGTTGTCACAACGCGACCGCTCCCTTGCGGTGTGCTTTCAACATCCTCTTCCTCCTCGCTGCGGCGCTTCTTGCGATCACGATCGCCGCTGCGCTCGCCTCCATCGTCGCGGCCCCGCTTCGAATCCTTGTCACGACGTTCCCGAGTGCGGTCGCGGTCTCTGTCGCGACGGTCACGATCCCGGTCACGTCCTCGGTCTCGATCCTTGTCGCGCACCGAAGATTCGCCTCGGCGTCTAGACGAATCGCTGGAACGACGGCCACGTGAATGAGAGCGAGAACGGCTACGACGACCACTGCGGCTTGACTCGCGCCCACCGCTGCGTCGTTCACGAGACGAGCCTCGCTCTGAGCTACGACGACGAGACGATGGTGATGAGTCACCCTTCTTCGCCGCGTTTGTAGCCTCGTTCTTCCATGTAGACAGAGCCTTCTTGGCGTAGCCACCGTCGTCGCCAAGTGGCGTGTGCCCACGAGACTCTCTCTTGTCTGTCTTCGATGCCTCGTCGCCACCGTCCTTCTCGTTGTCGCTGGCCATATCTACGTCTTCCTCGAGGAAATCCAAATCAATCGCTGGAGCAGCAACCTCTTCAACCTTCACGTCTTGAGCTGTAGACTTGACCACGGGTTCAGGTTGCTTGTTACTTTCATCATCGTGAGCCGGCGTTTCATCCGACTTTGGGCGTGTGCTATCTTCTGCAGACTTCGCATCGTCCTTTGTCTCTTCACGGCGGCGACTAGTGCTTCGGGAACGGTCCCGACGGGACGAGGTGTCTCTGCTCTGGCTTTCACGATCTTGGCGCTTGTGCGTACGGGACTGACTACGACTACGGCTGCGATCGGATCGAGCCTTTCGAGACGAAGAGCGGCGTTCATTTCTGCCTCGGCTCCGGCTTCGGCTCCGGCTGCCGCGCTTTCGATCGCGGTCGCGATCACGATCACGGTCTCTGTCTCGCGGACGGCTAGTTGAGCGACTTCCAGCGTTTCCACGTCGGTCCGAGTCGCGATCTCTTTGATCCTTCGCCCTATCACCACTTCCGCGACCTCCCTCCTTTGTCAAATCCTTCGACTGCGAACGAGGGCGACGGTTTTCATCACGTTGCCCACCTCGTTGCTGAAATCCGCGACCACCTTCGGCGCCCCAGCCACCGCCGCGACCACCACCACCACCACCACCACCACCACCACCACCAAAAGGGGGCGCTGGCCCGTCAAACCACTGCCCTGGAGGACCGAAGTAATCAGGGTGACCAGGGGGAGGCCCGAAGTAATCCGGATGTCCCGGGGGAGGGCCAAAGTAACCAGGAGGTGGTCGGCCACCTCCTCGACCGCCGCGCCCACCACCTCCGGGGGCGCCACGACCGCCAGGCGGGAATGGGCCGTTAAACCAAGGAGGCGGAGGGCCATCGAACCATGCCCCAGGTGGACGAGGTCCATCAAACCACGGCCCAGGAGGTCCAAAGCCCATGGGGCCTTGGGGGCCCGTTGGTGGGCCCATTCCATTCCAAGCCCCACCCGGCCCAGGGAAGCCGGGAGGATGCTGCAGAGGTTGTCCGTCCGGTCCCACTTCACCACTCTTGGCGTCGTCCGTACCGGTGGCTCCCTCAGCAGTACTCTGCCCTGATTCATCGGTTGGTGGAGGCAGAGGTGGCAGTGGTGGCTGGCCAGCGGCGACGGGTTGCTGAGCCGGGGAAGACTGCACAGAACTCGATCCGGCTTTGTTTTGGGCTTCCTCTTCGTCTCCTGATCCGAAAATGTCTCCTCCAAACTCGTCTTCTTCATCTTGGTCCTTCTTGCCATTCTTTTTAATTTCCAAGGTAGCATCCGCACTATCTCCAGCACGCCTCGCCGACGACGCGGCAGCCTCGGCAGCTTTCTGCTTCGCCAGTGCTTTTTCTTCTGCATCCTTCACCAACTGTTCGCGTTCTTGCTGCTCTGTGCGTGCTCGGCGCAGGAATTCTTCAATAGACGTTCGCAAAACCTTGTTTGCAAGAAGCTTCTCTGGAGACATGTTGGGCGTCGCACACAGCGGACATGTGAGCTTGTGGTCAATCAGCGCACTGCGAAGACACTCATCACACGCCGACTGGAACACACAAACCGAACCAAGTTAGACCTCACCGGCTATCCATGTTCAGCAGCGCTTATACGTGAAGAACGTACCTCTTGGCAGCACTGGATCATCACGGCGTCGTTCATGAGGCGCTTGCAGAGCGGGCACGCGAGGTGATCAGGAGGACTGGAAATCAACTGAT
>JAMFLL010001601.1:0-14572 GCA_027475725.1 Pythium rhizo-oryzae | reverse complement strand
CCACACGGACGTGCCCGACACCATGGACCTCAAGGAGAAGGAGCGGCTCACGGCCGTGGCCAAGGCCATGACCGAGGACCTGCTCATGGCCACGGACCTGCTCGGCGGCATCCCGTGGTCGCTCGTCCACGAGAAGCACGGCATCTCGCTCTTCCGCGCGGACGTGGCCAATGACGTGCCGTGCAACGTGCACGCCGTGTACAAGTTCAACTCGGACATTGAAGACGTCGCCAAGTCCATGATCACCAACACCACCGAGAGCTACAAGAGCATGATGCGCATGCTCTCGTCCGACTTCCTCGACGGCGCCGTGGTCCAGACCATCGTCGAGCCGACCGAGCAGAACCCGTACCGGTACGTCGCGCTCAAGTGGGCCGCGTTCAAGAGCTCGAGCCGCTTCGGCAAGGACCGCGACTTCATCATCCTCGAGTACGTCGACATGATCGAGGACGACCAAGGCCAGAAGATCGCGTTCCGCATCATGGAGTCGGTCGACGTGCCCAACAACTCGCCGTACGCCGACTCGGCCAAGTACTCGCGCGACATCGTGCCGCTCATGGGCTTCATGTACCACACGACCAAGAAGCCCGGCGAGCTGCGGCTCACGTACTCGTGCAACTTTGACAAGAACGGCGACCTCCCGGCCTGGGCCGCCAACTCGGCCATCCAGCAGCACGTCGAGATGTGCGTCACGGGCATCGCCAAGTACATCGAGAACTTCCGCGCGCAGAAGGAGGAGATCGTGCTGCCGCAGCAAGTGATCCCTATGCGCGAGAAGCAGGACTGCTGCCACATGTGCGAGAAGAAGTTTTGCATGGTGCGCCGCAAGTACAACTGCCTCAAGTGCGGCGAAGTCATCTGCAGCAACTGCTCCTCGGTGCGCACGACCATCGTGCCCGACGTCGGCGAGCGCCAGCTGCGCGTGTGCACGGGCTGCGTGATCGCCGTGCGCCGCTCGTCCAAGACGCCGGCTCCCGCGGACAACGGCCTCGCAGGGCTGGGTGCGGGCTCACCGGCGTCGCGACCGGCGTCGACCATCACGGTGGACACGGACGTGAGCAGCATCCGCGGCGGCGGTAGCAGCCATGGTAGTAATGCCTCGATCTGCCGCACCCAGAGCTTCAACTCGCAGGGCAAGCGCCGCTCGCTGGACGACGTGCTCGACCCCGTGCGCAGCCGTCTCATCGAGTACAAGACCTTTTCGGACTCGGCCGAGGCCGTCCAGATCCCGAAGGCGAGCTTCCCGACGCGGTCGTTCAGCGACGGCATCATCAAGGGTGGCTCGCTCTTCCACGCCAAGCGTCGCGGGAGCCCGGCGGATCTGGCGATCTCGATCGAGGCCTTCCGTCAGCACCAGAGCCGCATGGGTGCGGGCGACGACGCGAGCAGCCACTCGTCTGAGTCGGACGAGGAGACCATGGAGCAACTCCAGTACCTCTCCACGTCGTCCACGTCCACTGGCTCGCCATCTTCGCAGAACAGCTCCGTGTCACCGCCCGCGCGCGAGCGGTTCCCGGTGGCCGAGTCGTTCAGTCCGCTGGCCGAGCGTGAGAAGCTGCGCCAGCGTGTGCGCAATCGCCAGGACCGCAAGAAGACGCTCACGGTGGACTACAACAGCTACGAGCAGCTCTACTCGGTGCCGAACGTGCACGACGACTCGCGCTCCCGTTTCAAGGAGGCGGCCGAGCGCGCCCCAGATCTCATCGACCAGGCCAAGAGCACGCACCACCTCGCACAGCACGTGCGCCGCAAGGTGCACCACCGCGTGGCGGCGTTGCGCATGGAGGAGACGGACGACTTGGGCGTGCCGGACAACCAGGACCCGCACCAGCAGCACCAGATCACGTACACAAGCTACAGCCCGTCGAGCCAGACGGAGATCGAGTGCAACATCGGCATCATCCCGCCGGCGCGTGTGCGCCGTGCCGTGTGCCAGACCAAGAACGGCACGGTACTGTACGGCAAGAAGCCGTCGGCGGCGACGATTGAGATGGAAGTGGACGAGCAGATCCAGCTACTCTCGCGCGGACTCGCTGAAGTGGCCCCGTCGAACCAGAGCGTGGACGCCCACTACCGTCGGCAATCACCGCACGGCGCGAGCTCGAGCCGATACCACTAAAAGAAGAAACACACACACAAGAAGAAGCCGTGAAAGTCCCGCCCACGGTGGCCAGGGAATGATTTATGAGTGAAGAACCAACGTGCCGTGAAGGAAAAGGAAGAAGAAGAAGACCTAGTACAGTGCCAACAACGGGCGGTGCGCGGGCTGGCTCGGATCGCATGGCCACCCCGGTCGGGACCTCCTGGCACGGAGCCCGAACGCCCCGCCCAGTATTATCAGCCGCGTCGTGAAAGTAACATGAATGATTCAAATGTCAACGTATGGAATTGCCCTTTGAGTCCTGCCATCACACACATGCGCGACGAGCGCGGCGCTGCAGTAGTGTTTACGACCATTACGAGTCTGTGTCGAGGCACGAGAGGCCCACGCGCTACGTGCGTGTAGCAGCTCCGGCGTCCTTTTCCAAAACACAGATGCATACACGAAGCTCGTAGGGTTTAACGCTGGTATTATAGGCCAGAGGTTAGAGCGCACAAGAGACAAACGGAGCTCGTCGCGTTGCTTTACGCGCGTGGCTTGCCGTTGTAGAGGCTCTTGGTGTAGTCCGGGAGACGGATGAAGGGCGGGTACTCGTTGCCGCCGTTGCCGTCCGTGTACACGTCGACGAACGTCATCTTCTCCTCCGGGCGGCCGCTGGCCTTGGCCTCCTTGGTGGCCTTGACGACCTCGGCGCGGACCTCCTTCTCGATCTCCTTGATCTCGTCGGCGGTCGCGAGGTTGGCCTCGAGCAGGCGCTTCTTCACGCTCTCGATCGGGTCGCGCGACGCGCGCATCTGCGAGATCTCCTCGCGGTTACGGTAGGTGACGCCCGGGTCGGACATCGAGTGACCGTGGTAACGGTACGTGCTCATCTCGACGTAGATCGGGCCGTTGCCCTCGCCGCACCACTTCTTGAGGAACTTGGTGCACTCGCGCACGGCGAGCACGTCCATGCCGTCGCACCAGACGCCCGGGATCTTGTTGCCCATGGTGTAGTACTCCGGGTTCGACGACGAGCGTGCGGTCGAGGTGCCCATACCGTAGTGGTTGTTCTCAATGCAGAAGATGGCCGGGAGCTTCCACAGCGCGGCCATGTTGGCGGCCTCCCAGATCTGGCCCTGGTTGGCGGCGCCGTCGCCGTACATCGTGATGGCGCACGGCATCAAGCCCTCGCCGTTGTGGTTGTACTTGCTGGCGAACGCGAGGCCGGCGCCCACGGGCACCTGGGCACCGACGATGCCCTGGCCGCCGTAGAAGTTCTCCTTCTTGTTGTAGAAGTGCATCGAGCCGCCCTTGCCGCCGACAGCACCCGCCGACATGCCGAAGAGCTCGCCGAGCACCTGCTTGACCGTGCCGCCACGCGCGAGCATCGTGCAGTGGTTGCGGTACGACGTGATCCACGAGTCGGTGCGCTCGAGCGCGGCCTCGACGCCGGTCGCGACAGCCTCCTGGCCGTCGTACAGGTGGCAGAAGCCGCGGATGTTGCGGGCCTTGTACTCGTTGTCGCACGTGATCTCCATGCGGCGCATCGTGTACATGAGGCGGTAGTAGCCGAGCAGCTCCTCGCGGTTCGTCACGGCCGTCTCGGACGGGCCGCTCTCGAGGTTGTGGAGCTTGAACGGCGTGGCGATGTCGAACGTGACGTCACCGCTGGCGGCGCTGAACGCGCGCGCGTTCGCGAGGCGCGAGGCCGGCGCGGCCAGGCGCTGGGCGGTCTGGCGGAAGAGCATGGTGAGGGGAAGACGATCGAAAGAGGGGGAAGGCTTCTTCGGCGACGAAGGGCGAGTTGCGATGTGAGGCCAAAACAGAGCGGTTTGGAGCTGCTGGGTTTTTCTGCTTCGTTTTGTGTGGCGGCCACACACACACACAGACGCACAAGCACCGGAGCCTAGGCCCCCCGCAAGAGATGGGGCGGCTCTCGTACTTTGTAGGAGAACCCAAGCAGCGGTCAGGGAGCGGGCTTCCCGGCTAAGTACGATGTGACGTCACTGGGCCGGAGGTGACGCAGGGGTACGGCGTGGTGGACCTTGGTTTACGGTTACAGCACCGTGCGGTTGGCGTCGTCCGGGCAGCGCATTATCACGTGTGTAGCCCAATAGCCTGGGTGGTTATGCCCAACCTCGTGCATGCGTCCTTGGAGGCCATTTAGTGTGCTTCTGCAGTGTCGGTCGAATCTACATGTGCCATACTTGATCACGCCTGCGACAGTATTCCAAGCATTGATTGAGCAACACCCGCCCGATGACGTCGCAAGGTATCCCCCACCACATCTGGACTCAGCATCAGATCTGTGGGTAACCCACAGCTGGTTACACGTTCCAGCACGGGACACACCCAAAACGCGGGACAGGTGAAAAGCGTTTTTATGGATAGAAAAAGTGCTTTCTGGGAATCGCCCTCGCTGGGAAACCCACCCAACCACGCCAGAGCACACCAGTATGGGCGGGGAGAAGCGCGCGGCGCCGGAGGGCAACGCGGCCGCGGAGAACGGCCACGCGGCCAAGCGCCGCAAGTGCCCGTACCTGGACACGATCAACCACCAGCTGCTGGACTTTGATTTCGAGAAGGTCTGCTCCGTGAGCCTCTCGGACCAGAACGTCTACGCGTGCCTCGTGTGCGGCAAGTTCTTCCAGGGCCGCGGCCCGAGCACGCACGCGTTCACGCACTCGGTGCAGAACGGCCACCACGTGTTCATCAACCTCCAGAACGACCGCATCTACTGCCTGCCGGACAACTACGAGGTCGTGGACACGGCGCTGCAGCCCATCAAGCTCGCGCTGCGGCCCCGCTTCGCGCGCGACGCCATCGCGGCGCTCGACTCGAACCGGCTGCTCGCGCAGGACGCGTTCGGCGTCGCGTACCTGCCCGGCTTCATCGGCCTCAACAACCTCAAGCACACGGACTACATCAACGTGGTCGTGCAGGCGCTCGCGCACGTCGCGCCGCTCCGCGACTTCTTCTTGGCGGCCAGCGACGCGGCGCTGCTTAAGACCAAGTCGGCGCTCGTCGTGCGCTTCGGCGAGCTGCTGCGCAAGATGTGGAGCCCGCACAACTTCAAGAACACGGTTCGTCATGTGGTCGTGGTGATGGATGCGTGAAGTGAGGACTCTAACTTTCTGACGCGTTGGGCGTTGATGGCTTCACAGATTAGTCCGCACGAGTTTGTACAGGAAGTCAGCGTGAGCAGCAAGAAGCGATTCCACGTTGGCCAGCAGAATGAAGCCGTCGAGTTCCTTTCGTGGCTGCTGAATGAGCTCCATCGTGTACGTGGTTTGAGAGGAGTCGGGTGGAGCGCGTTGATGAGCTGGCGTCCTGATTTGTTTTTGCCATCCGCCATGTAGGGGCTCGGTGGGTCGTCGAAACCTGGCAGCTCTGTCATTCACAAGTGCTTCCAGGGACTTGTCGAGGTGGAGACAACTATCGAAACGAAGCCCGTGGTGCCAGATGATGATCAAGAGGAAGAGCAAAAGAGTGAAGAGCGGCTGCCTGCTGCTGCGCCGGTGACGAAGACTGCCACGACCCCATTCCTGTACGTTGGCATTACTCTCTCTGTTCACTGATACGAGGCGGTACAGTCCTGCTGACTAACACTGGGCGTCAATCTTGAGTAGGATGTTGGCACTGGATCTCCCGTCGACACCACTTTTCAAGGACTCACAGGGTGGAAACATTATCCCACAGGTGCGATGTGTTTGTGTTGAATCTCGTGTGTGGACTTCTTTGATACTAAGCGCCGCTGTCTTCTGTGTAGGTACCTCTATTCACCGTTCTCGAAAAGTATGATGGGTCCCATGTCACGGTACGTGCTGAGTGCGATGAGTTTTATGGGGAAGATCGCCATGCTGACGAGTCTTGACCCAAATAGCACGTTCTCCAAGGCTCCCAGCGCATGAAGAAGACATACAGCATTACATCCTTGCCGTCGTACCTCATATTCCATGTGAAGCGGTTCACGAGGAACAATTTTTTCGTGGAGAAGAACCCGACGATCGTCAACTTCCCAATTAAGAACCTTGAGCTGCGCGAGTACGTCAAATTTGACACGGATATCCCCTCGGAGGAAGAACTCGCATCGAAGTGAGTAAACTGCGTGTTTGCTATCTGCGAACAGCCTGAAGCCCTGTTCTCACGCCGCTCGTGTCGTAGGTCTGTTTCTCAGCTTCGGGAACTGCTGGCCAAGCACAAGGTCTCATCGAAGGTTCGTGTGTCAGTGGTGATGGCGATGAATGATCGTTGACGTCTGATATTGTGTTCACCACAGGACTGCGTTGAGAAGTCCGATCTTGTTGAGAAAATTTTGAGCGTGGCACTTCCCTCGACCAAGTACAACTTGATCGCCAATGTTTGCCACGACAGCCCAGTTACGACCGGCAAGGAGACTGCAGCACTCAAGCGAAACCCACTCACCGAAGGCACTTATCGCGCGCATCTCCAGAACCGGGTACGTCTCTGCGCGTGCACAGCTTTTCGTTCACATCTGCGGCCGTCGATGACTCACATTAAGCGTCATTTCCTTTGGTATAGGCGACAGAGCAGTGGTACGAGATTCAGGATCTCCACGTCCAGGAGACTATGCCGCAGCTCATTGGCGTTTCCGAATCGTACATCATGATCTATGAGCGAAAGCAATAGAACTCAAGAGCACGCATTTGCCCGGACCAATACGTTGCTTTGTTGACTTGAGTATTTCATGACGCGGCCGACACACCGTATTGCTTATTCCACGCCGCGAGGCTTTGTACAGTCTCTGCGGACACACTGGCACGCACGCGTTCAAGCGCGGTTCGAAAGTCAGCCACTTGAATCGGCCGCAAGTCTTCCTTTCGCACGTTCGCAACCCGCGTACCGAGTTCTCGGATGGGGCCAAGCGCTGCATCTTTGCAAAGCGCTTTGAGGTCACTGCCCGAGTATCGATCGGTCGCCTGCACGATACTGTTCCAGTCCCGTGAGCTCAGCGAGTGCCTGTGGTCATGGAGCAAATGTCGGATCAGCCGTTCTCGGCCTGGACCATCGGGAAGCGGTACTGTAAGGCACACAAGGCGGCTAGGTCAGAAAACCCCCGTTATATCCATAGATACGGGCCGAAACGCGTACCGAACACTCGCTTCTCCAG
The DNA here is from genome assembly GCA_027475725.1 of Pythium rhizo-oryzae. Classification (NCBI taxonomy): domain Eukaryota; phylum Oomycota; class Peronosporomycetes; order Pythiales; family Pythiaceae; genus Pythium; species Pythium rhizo-oryzae. Next base: position 7,358 of record JAMFLL010001601.1, on the reverse strand, counting down.
CCGCCGGATGATTGCTTCATCCAGTTCTTGCGGCAGGTTAGTTGCACCCATGACCAGGATCCGCTCGTCGGGCGACGACGCGGCGCCGTCAAGCTCCGTGAAGAACTTCACCATGTACGCCGTCAGCAAGTAATGCCGCTTCAAGTCCGTTGCGCGGAATGCTCATATACCGTACCTGGTTCTTGATGCGTCTACTCGCGTCGTGCTCTGAAGCCGAGCGGCTGCCCAGCAGCGCGTCCATTTCATCAATGAAGATGACCGCTGGCTGCAGCTCCCGAGCCATCGCGAACAGCACGCGCACGAGCTTCTCGCCCTCGCCGACCCACTTGGACGTGAGCGTCGACGCCGAAACACTACTCACACCAGGCAAGAGAAAGTTTGAGCATTTCTGAACACCGATCCGACATCCGCTCATTGTGGCATTACTTGAAAAAGGTCGCGTTCGATTCGGTCGCGACTGCCTTGGCCAGTAGTGTCTTGCCCGTGCCCGGTGGCCCGAAGAGCAGCACGCCCTTGGGCGGCGAGCGCAGCCCCGTGAACAGATCGGGCCGCAGCATCGGCAGAATCACGGCTTCCTAGGATGCCCACAAACCACCATCAGATCTCACTCATCCACCACGTCAAATTCACTTACACGGATCGCACCTTGAGTATCTCCTTGGCGACTTCCAAGCCGGCAATGTCGTCCCAGCGGACGCCCGGGGACCGATCGAGAACTTCGTCCAGCACCGTGTGGGCGAGCTGCGGGTGGCTCTTGACAAAGCCCGAGGTCGCACCAGCGCGTGCCGGTGGCGCATGTGATGCTGACGCCACAGTAGCATGCCGCTCGTGCTCTGGGGCAGCCTACGCTTCCGTAAACGCGCCAGGTGAGTTGCTGTGGGTAATTGTTCAAAACGGCCTGATCCTTACCGTCGGGCCGCGCGGCTGCGCCTGCTGGAGCAAATGCGCCTTGAGCAGCTCGGCGCGCGTCATGTACTCGTCGATCTTGCGCCGCGCCGCCTGCTTCGCCGGCTCGTCCGTCATCGCTGCTCACCACCCAACAGAAAGCGTCAATCCAACCGCCCAGAGGTGAAGCTACTGGGAGAAACCGCACCTTTCAGACTCTGCAGCAGCTTCTCGATGCCCTGCGTGTACAGATCCACAGCGGCCTCGTAGCGGCCGGCGCGGTCGGCGTCGATCGCGCGCTGGATCAGCTCCGCAATCTCGTCCGCCGCGCTGCGTCGCCGCCACAGAAACATGGTCTGTCGGCGTGCGGGAAGATGGTGTTCTCCCGCATGCTGCGAGCAGTCCAACATCAACATCACATCATGATGATCCTTTTCGACCAATCACATATATCCAAATCATTTTTCAACCAATGGACTGAATGTACAGTGCCAACTCTCCGAGCACCACAAAGACGAAGGTCCACACAAGTGAATCATGCTTCGGCGCGTGGCTACGCAGTTCGCGCGCGCGGCGCGCGCCCCCGCGCAGACCTTCGCGCCCGTCGGCGCGCGCTCCGTGCACATCAACGGTGCGTAATCACGCGTGGGGATGCTCGTGTCCCATAAAGAGACAGCCGGCGGTCATCTGACGGAGAAGGACGCGATCTTTTGTTGCTGGCGGTGATGAATGACAGGTAACCAGGTGCGCACAGGCATGGCGCTCGACATTGACGGCCGCATCTACCGCGTGACCAAGTCGCAGCATGTCAAGCCGGGCAAGGGCGGCGCGTACGTGCAGTGCGACCTCAAGGAGATCAAGACCGGCAGCAAGACGAACCGCCGCTTCCGCGCGGCCGAGAGCGTGGCCAAGGCCGCGCTCGGCCCGGACGAGTGGTTCCAGTTCCTCTACCGTGAGGGCGACAAGCTGCTGCTCATGCACAACACGTCGTTCGAGCAGGTATGAGGGGAGGAAAGGCTTTCGGTGGGGATGGACACCACCTCGATGACTGAAGGTGGCTCGTGCGTGTTTAGATGGAGGTGGACAAGGAGCTGTTCTCGGACCGGCAGCTCGAGTTCCTGGTCGAGGGCACGACGCTGTCGCTGCAGATCGTGGACGGCGACGTGCTCTGGGCCAACATGCCCGAGTACATCACGCTCGAGGTGGTCAAGACGACGGCCAAGGGCGTGGCCGACACGGCGCTGAGCGTCAAGGACGCGACGCTCTCGAACGGCGCGGTCGTGAAGGTACCGCTCTACATCGAAGTGGGCCACCAGGTGCGCATCGCGACCGAGGACGGCTCGTTCGTGGACAAGGTCTAGTGAATCAGGTATCTCATTGGGACCGGAGCTGGAGATACCGTAACATTGTGTGAATGAATCCGGGTTTCTTCGAGAGCATCCGAAACAAGTACACCTGGAGGCGTTGATCATTCTTGTGGAAGCAATGGTAAACCTTGGGGACTAGAGGCGCTCGGATAGCATAGGATAAGAAAGTCGAACATGCCGTACCGTACATGCGATCCTCCCTGGCTCGTGGGCGTGGTCATCAGTCTCTCGGCGCTCGGTACACTGTTCGGTACGGTCATCACCAAGTCGGTCGACTCGCACTAACACATTGAGCGGTCGCTCATCAAGAAGGACATACACCACATGCGCATGGATGTCACCTACGCGCACCGCGTTCGTGAACTGGCTACCGCGCCAGAAGGCCGAGGCGCGCGCGCTCAAGCAGCACAGCCGCAAGTCGTAGTTGCTGGGCACGTCCACCATCCGATACTCCACTACGTCATCTTCACGTTCTGCTGGGCCGTCATGACCAACGTGCTGGGCCTATGACCGTCCACCAAGTGCCTGCGCATCGCCGGCGGCACTGGCTCCAACAAGAAGAAGTGAGCGTCGAGGTCGAGCAGCTCATCGAGCGCAGCAGCACTGTAATACCATTATGGAGGCGAAGGGGGCGGTGGAGCTTGCTAATCACTAGAAATGCATGGAGAATCGCAACGAGTACTTGTTGTGGTGTAGCATGTGGCCTCAAAAGCAGACGCGGGTGGAAGCGATGTCGGCCATCGCAAGGATCTGTTCGACGACCTCACGTGGGAGCTGAGCCTGTGCGGAGACGGGTTCATCGCCATTCAGCAAGAGTTGCGTTGGAGGTGTCAGTGCGCTCAGGAGCGCGAGCTTTTGCGGTCCGAAGATCGGTTTGCTTGTGTATGACTGAACGCGATCGAGGAAGATGTCTTCCCCCGAGAAGCTGCCCGGGATCTCTAGGTGACACATCTCCAAGCGCGTGTTCTCTCGCAGCATCTGGAGCCAGGCTTCGCAGAGCTCTCTGCGCTGTGCATCGGAGAGCTGATCGCCTTCTGCAGCTCTTAGTTGTAGGTAGCGCAGCGACTTGGCGACTCCTTGGCCACCAGCCGCGAGTGCCGCAAGCAACTCCAACACGCTCGCGTGGTCTGCGATTTTCGTGATTTCGAGCTTTTCGAGCGTGGAGCGTGGGGAAGAGCGCCTGGTGAGCCAGCCCGCGCTTGCCAACTCGCCTTCGACATAGAGGCGCTTCAAACGAGGGCACGATTCACACACCGTGACCATGAAGGTGTCGTCGAACGGCGACGTCAATCCTTCCAGCGTCAAGCTCTCGAGCGACTCGCCAACAAGTCGAAGGAGACCCAACACTGCCGACCGCCCGTCCGCTGGAATGGACTGCAGACGAAGATCTGTGATGGCGCTGGGGGCGCTGCGGTCCAGAGGTCGAACCTCGAGGAGAGCCGTGCGGTCAGCCCAGCAGACGCCCGCACCCTCAATCAAAATCTCCACGTAGCCTTGGTCATCGCGGTCTTGAACAATCCTGGGGTAATAATCCGTACCCGGACAGAAAATTACGTGGTGCTGGCTCTCTGTATTGCCCAAGATGTGGTGCCCGACGGTGATTCGCGTCTGGGGCGCAAACGACGCGGTGTGGGCTACCGCTGCGATGGACGGCTCGGTCTGTCCGCACACGAGCGCCAGTGGATTGGGGTGCCGCACTACTTCTTGCATGGCGACAAGGTCGGCCATTGTGAAATCTTCGACGTCGAGTTCGACAGTCCGGATTTTGTGTCTCGCATCAGCAGAGAAGACGGCAAATGCGAGCCACGGCCACCACACGGAGCGATCCAGACGGTCGTCGTTGGGGTCGTCGTCAGAGGGTGGACGGGTGAACGCGAATGTCGAGACGCTGGTGCTGTCGACAAGCGCGCTGCACACGCCCGTGACGATCCCGAGATCAAAACATCCGGACGAGAACTCGAACTTCGTTATACCGCACCCAGTTCGAAACGCTCTCGACAAGAAGTTGATAACGCGAAACGGGCGTAGCTCGCTCATCATGGCTTCGTCCAGCACAAGCTCCCGTACTGGTAACGTCCCCATCATGTTGTAGACGATGTCGAGTGCATAGTTCGTCAGTCGGTGGAGGAGAAACTCGACGTTCATCGTGACGAAGCAAAACACAGCGTGGCGCTGGCGGGCCACCTGCTCTTCGATCGACTCGACCACGCGTGGCTGATCCAAAATAGGCGGCAAGCCCGACATGAAGACGGTTCCGAGAACAGCGGGCGAGAGGAGGATGAGGCGACTCAGCACTTGGCTACCGGGATTCGATGGGTGGGTCCGAGGGCGCGCATCTGGGAACAATACTTGGGTGTCACGCGCGAGAACCGACATGCGCGACATCATCCACTGCACATGGTCGTGATTCAAGTCGGTCGTAAACGAGAATCGTGGCATAACCTCGATGCGGCCTTCGCGCGCTCTGTCAAAGACGCGTCCGCCGTGCATGCTCGCCCACGCGTCGAGGAGCTTCTGCTTGACGCGCGTGAAGCCGCTGGACGGCGGCGGCCACGAGTCGATCTCAAACCCGAGCATGCGCTGCAACGCGTTGAACGTCGTGACGGGATCGGCCCCCACCTCGACAATGTCGATACAGTTCAGAGCAAAGCGCGGGCGCACTCGGTCGCGTCGGAACAGCGCCTTTTCGTTCAACTTGAACCTCCAGCCGTATTCCGCGCATTCGAAGATCAGCTCCCACCCGGCGTGCGGGTCCACACGCACGAGCAGGTCCAGCAGCTCGAACGCCTCGAGCATGAGCATCCACTGCAACGGACGGGTGTCGACGCCCTCGAGCGAGATCCAGAGATCCTCTATGTCGACGCGGGTCGGCATCGAGGGGTATTCAATGTAGAGCTTGCCATGGAAGGGGATTAGCCACGGCGCGAGTATGCGCTTCCATTGGAAGAAGTTCTTGGCGGTGGGAGAGGGAGCGGAGGAAGCCATGGCGGAGGCCGGTGGCGGCGGCGGGCGGCGGGGAAGTCGGCGGGCGATGGGCGATGTTGCCGCTTTGCTTCTTGCGCGTCCAGTGGCCAAAAAAGTGGGCGCGGCAAAAAGTGGCCGTGAAAGGGAAATGTAGCCATCTGAACCCATGGGCCGAGTGCCCTTCAAAAGCACTTGTCTCTATTATTGAATGGTGACCCACAAACAACCTCCGCATCAAACCCGTTTGAAGTGACCTGCAAACCCGCACGCCAACTTCAACGGGTTTGTTCTCTCTGAGACGAATGAGCAAGGAGCCAAAAACCCGTGGGCACCGCAGCCCGTCGAGACCCATCAAGAACGGCACGATGCTCCCCCGACCCCGTCCGACGCGGCCGTCGCGCTCGTCTACTTCCAGACGCTCCACCTCGAGGTCGTCGCCTGCGCCCACCGCGTTCTTCTAGAAGCCGCGATCGCGACCTTCTCGGTGCGGCTGATGGCGGTGGAGCTTCTTCCCGTTCTTCGACGAAGGTCGGCGACAGAAGGCACAGCGGCGCGCTCGCGGCTCCCTCAGCATTTGCACTGGTGATCGATCGGCCGGCTGCTAAGGGAGGCGCCGCTCGGCACGCGGTTTGCGTGCTTCCTTGACAGCGACAGCGTTCGGGACGAGGCGTTTGACGGTGTTTGACGGCGGCCACAAGCACGTTCCTGCTGCTGGACGCGCTGTTGTTGCTGCTGATCGGCTGTTGCTGGTTCTTCCCCAGCAAAGGCAGTACAGCGTGTGTGCGCTCATCGTGGCAAGACCACGCCTCTTGGCTCGTGTCCGCGCACGCGAACGCAACCGAGAGCGCGAGGCTCGATTCAAGCCCGAGCAGCGCGACGAGCTTCATGGTGCGTGGGAGATGGTGAAGCTGATGGCCACCTCCACTATCTTTCACGCGCGCGTACGTGCAGTGCGACCTCAAGGAGATCAAGACCGGCAGCAAGACGAACCGCCGCTTCCGCGCGGCCGAGAGCGTGGCCAAGGCCGCGCTCGGCCCCGATGAGTGGTTCCAGTTCCTCTACCGAGAGGGCGACAAGCTGCTGCTCATGCACAACACGTCGTTCGAGCAGGTATGAGAGAAAAGCCTCCCCACTCGCAGTGCATAGAGAGGGGAGCTAACTGGTGGTGAATCTCGTGTGTCTACTAGATGGAGGTGGACAAGGAGCTGTTCTCGGACCGGCAGCTCGAGTTCCTGGTCGAGGGCACGACCCTGTCGCTGCAGATCGTGGACGGCGACGTGCTCTGGGCCAACATGCCCGAGTACATCACGCTCGAGGTGGTCAAGACGACGGCCAAGGGCGTGGCCGACACGGCGCTGAGCGTCAAGGACGCGACGCTCTCGAACGGCGCGGTCGTGAAGGTGCCACTCTACATCGAAGTGGGCCACCAGATGCGCATCGCGACCGAGGACGGCTCGTTCGTGGACAAGGTCTAATGAGTTAGGTATCTCATTGGGACCGGAGCTGGAGATACCCTTGAGTGAATGAATGAATCTGGATCTTCCTGACTCAACGAGCAAAGCAGTCCGCACCGGGAAGCGGTATCCATTCAATCGATGCAGGTGGCCCAGTGAGAGTAGACAGAGCTAGCCCACCGAACGAGCGAATGCGCCTTGCGATGCATCGTGTCAACTCCGATGGGATCGAGAACCTTCGATGCGACCAACACTGGCCCACGCTTTCGTTGCTTCTTATAGTATCCTCGAGAGTGGTGGTCGTGGTGGATATCTTGCACCAGCCCATATCTTTTTGTTCTCGCTTTTGATGCTTTTTTTCTGCTGGTTGCTGCTCCTCGTGGAACTTGTTCCAAGCGAGAGTGTTCTGCGGTGTGTTCCTTCCGTCGATTCTTTTTGTGCACATGACGAAACGGTCTTCCCGCAAGGATGAACCAATCAGAGCCCTCTAATTTTTGATTTCCACCAATCAATCATAAGCGCGACCTTTCGTCCTTGGCCAATTTGCCGCAATCTGGTTCTCCTGATGCGGGTTGATGCGAGTCAGTTGGCTCACATCCTCCTCGTCCCATGCCCATGCGGCACCGGCCCCAGAGCACGAGGAAGGGCGGCGAAGGAGAGCACGCCGCGTCGGAGGAGGAGGAGGAGG
>JAMFLL010001600.1:0-14572 GCA_027475725.1 Pythium rhizo-oryzae | reverse complement strand
ATAGATAACAATGTCCATTGAGCATCAAGAAAGCCCACGAGGGACCGCCATGCTCGACGATCATGGAGGCCTACGGTTCATCCCGTGGTGGTGGTGTCCATTTTGCACGGCATTTGATCATTTTCATTGGCTATAATGAAGCAATTGGACTCCTATGATTGGTCCATAACCCTTCCTGCTGCCCCCCAAAGATTGGCTGGGTTGTGGCCCCGAGTGGGAACAAAACCAAAACGAGCTCGCCGACGAAAATGGTGCGTAGGAAAGCGCTCGCGCTCCGTCCCTCTCTCTCGCTGTGAGCGCGGAGGAGCGGAGGGGGGAGCGACCGACAGAGAGAACTAATAGGCGTTTATATGCGGGTGCTGACTTTGGTTCGTTTGCTCTTTGCGCCGTAGTCCGGTCTGATTCTGAACCCCAAGCCGTTCCTCGCGGGGCTCACGGGCAAGGCCGTGGTCGTGCGCCTCAAGTGGGGCATGGAGTACAAGGGCATCCTCGTGTCCGTGGACTCGTACATGAACCTGCAGCTGGCCAACACGGAGGAGTACATCAACGGCGAGTGTGCCGGCAACCTGGGCGAGGTGCTCATCCGCTGCAACAACGTGCTGTACGTGCGCGGCCTGAACGACGGCGAGAAGCCCCCCGCTGGCACGGACGAGAACATGGAGAAGCCCTGAAGCGCAGCGGGAAGCCAGAGACGCTGTGGGGTAGCGTATCGGGCAACGCGATAGAGCAGGAAGACGACGACGATGAGGGACAAGCGACATACTACTATTATGGATGGAACCGGAAAATAAAAAACAAACAAACACAGCTGGCCTCGTACTAGTACTTCCTTCCGGTGGGGCGTTCTCTATGGCACATGCTGATTGATACGGGTGGAGCGGCATCCTTACGACCGCAGGAAGCCGAACAGGTCGCCTTCCTCTTCTTCGTCGCTCAGGTTCATCTGGAGATCCATTTGGTCCCAGCGATAAATATCCAGCGGGTTCATCGGCATGTCCGGGCCGCCGTTCGCACCCGCAGGCGGCGCCACCATCGCCGACAGCGATGGCGTCAGCGTCAGCGGCACTCGGCTCGTCGGGGCCGCCGTGCTGCCCATGGGGCGGCTCGTGGCCGTCGTCGGGGCTGCGGCCACAGCAGCGGCAGCAGCAGGAGTCGGCGCCGTGGACGAGGCCACAGGCGGCGCGCTGGTGCTGGCGCTGAGTGGCGGCGCCGACGACGTTGTGGTGCTGGCAAGGAGCGACGGCTGCGGGGCCGAGCCAGGCGGCGGCGGCGCCAGACCAGCGCTCGTGGGCGGGAAGCCGTACGACTGCTGGAGCTGCTGCTGGAACGAGTGCGGCTGTCGGTGCTGCTGGGTCTGGATCGAAGCGTGCTGTTGCTGTTGCTGCTGTTGTTGGAGGAGGTGGAGACGCATGGCGTGCGACGGGGGCATGTGATCCATCGACGCAGCGGCCCACTGCTGCTGGTGCTGCTGGTGCTGCATGTCGGCCAGCCCCGTCGGCGGGAAGTGGCCGAGACTGGCGTTGCTTCGGTCGGTCATGCTCATCTGGTGGTGCTGCTGGCCGTACGCGTGCTGCGAGACCGCGACCTTGCGGCCGAGCATCTGCCGGTGGAGGTTCATTTGGGCCTGCATGGCCATGTGCATCTGCATCTGCAGGTCCGGTGCGTCGCCCACGCCGTCGAGCATGAATGCGTCGTCTGCCATCGATCGCGAGCGCGGGTGCTGCTGCTGGCCGTGATGTTGGTGGTGGTGGTGGCCCGACGCGGCCGCCGCCGCAGCAGTCGCCGCCGTGAGGTGCGGCGAGAGCAGCGACGCGAGGATCGACCACTGCGGGTCCGAGAGCGGCGCGCCACTGGCCGCAGCAGCGGCCGCAGCGGCTGCCGCCGCCGCCGTAGCTGCCGCGGTCGAGTGGTCGTACATGCCGTGAGTGCCCGCGCCCGGGAACGGCAAGCCGTGGGCAGCGTACTGCTGTGCCAAGTCAACCAGGTGCTGCTGCTGCGACTTGTTGCTACTGGAAGACGACGGCTGCGGCGGCAACAGCATGTCGGGCGTCGCGCGGCGGTGGTGCGGGCTCGCGATAGCTGCAGCCGCGTGCGCTTGCTGCAGCAGCTGCTGGTAGTAGAGCGCCGAGGTGGCTTGCTGGAGCGTGGCCGAGTCCGAATGGCGGCGCGCGGCCGCCGCCGGCTTCGTGTTGTTGGCCTTCTGGTTGTTGCTCGTACTGGTCGACCCGCGCATACTCGCGTCCTCGCTTACGCTGTCGGCGTCGTCTTCTTCGTCCATGTCCTCATCGTCGTCGTCATTATCGGCATTCGACGTGCCCGACTTGAGCATCTCCACGTCTCCAGACGCTTCACCGTCTGTGGCTGCCGAAGCACCCTGCGCGCGGATCGGGAACACAAACATGGTGTTGGGCTCGCCGGTGGGCGTGGAAGACGCCGCGGCGCCGCCGCGTCCGCCCGCGCGCCGCCGGCGCTTCTGGTTGCGCTGCGCGGTCTCGTCGTAGAACTCGAGGAACTCGACGCGCGAGCGCTCGTAGTTGAGTCGGTACTTCTGCAGGTGGCTCTTGAGGTGCTCGGTCGTGAGTCCGTAGCTGCTCGCGGCGTTGGCCATGAACTAAATGGAGAAGAAGACATACGCACACGTGGGCATGGAGGAGAACAAGAGAGCAGAAGAAGAATAGCGGAGACGCACCGGCATGAGCGCCTTCGGGGACGCATGCTTGAGACCGACTAGAAAGAGACACAACATACACCAACGTTGGTTCAGCTGCGCGACGTCACCTCCCCGGCGGCAGAGCACGAATACTCACGGTCAAAGATGGAGGCCACGAAGAGCCGGTGGAGCTCGTCCGGCCAGACGAACCGCTTGGTCTTGCGCTCGTACTTGCGCTGCGGCTTGCCGCTCGCGGACGTCGGCGCGTTCGTCGATGCTGCCGCCGTGGGCGTGGTCGACGCGCTCAGCTGCCCGTCGTCGAGCGGGAGCGGTGTGTCGGCCGACACGGGCGACGGTGGCGTCGGGTTCACCGCATCAATAATGGCCGCGGCTTTCGCCGTCGCGTGAGAGACCGCTGCGCCGGCGTCGCCGCCAGCGAGGGCGGGCGCCGAGGACGTCTCGACCAGCGGGACAGCCATGCTGCTGCTGCTGGTTCTGCTGCTCGTGGGTAGCGTGGCGGTGCGACTGTCGCTTCCGTTTTCGTTCGTCGCGCCGAGAGGGCGGAGATTCGATTCTTCCATCCCGCGCGAGACCGCGGGCGCTGCGGCGGCGGTGGTGGGCGAATCCTCGTGGTGGCGGGCGCCGAGATTCACGCGCTCACGCAAGGCGAGGGGAGCGGTCCTTTGACTGCCCCGTCGGCGCGCTCCACGGTATGTACCTGTCGAGGCGTAATACGCGGGTTCCGAGAGCGGCGGGAACGCGACGCTCGGGCAGCTGCTTCTCGGGGCCCCGCACCCACACTCTGTGATCTCCCCCTTTCCTCTCTCTCTCCCTTCACCCGTGCTGGTCGGTTCCTTCCAGCCGGAATCCGCTGCCGCCTGGCGACCGTATCGGTACCAGTCAAGGCTTTGCACACGCAAGTGCCGCACGACACGGCCGGCGCTTCGCGAAAAGCTCTTTTGGAACTTTGGGAATTCTGAAAGCGGCGAGGGGAGATGGACTGAGCGCGGCCACTAAAGATTCAATAGAGATTCAGCCGCGAATAGACGCCGATAAGAATTGGTGCGCTGTGGCGCGAGGGGCGGGCTTGTGGCGGCGTAGAGCGGCTCGTTGGACGCGCAAGAAAAAGCAGAATCCAATGGTGCCACGCACGCGGCGGTCAGCGCCGATGCAGCAGCCCAGCGGTGAGATGAATTGAGCGGGCTTAGTGGCGCGAATCTCTTCAGTACAGTGGAAAAGATGGGGCCGATGACTGGTGACCGCGGTGCTTGAATGTCACTCCCACGGGGGAGCTGCTCGCAAGTCGCCCGCCAGCTGAAGGCACCAAGTGAGTTTTCGACACGCCAGGCCTGGCGGTGCCACTGCCACTGGGCCAATCTCGCCGCTCTCTCGTCATCATCACCAAAGCGGGGCCGACGGCCAGCGTGTGGCGAGTGGCCACGACCCAGTGGGGACAACGTGGCTGGAAATGGATGGGTGGGGGTGGGTGGGGTTGAGCCTCAACATGTGAAGGCATCCGAACTGACTGACCGCCAGTTGAGTTGGGTCCGTCTGTGGAGGGCAGACGGTTGGACGCTTACCGCCCAGCGTGGAGGAGTCCCTGAGCCGGTCGCAAACGATGAGTGGATCGGATCAGAGCGAAGGAGTGCATATCACAGACTTTGGTCCGAACGTCCAGGTTTACTCAACACCACGCACATTGGCCTCTCGCTTGCCACGGTGCTGGTCCGACACGATGTCCTATCGTAGAGCGCAGGTACACTCGCTGTGTGCGGGCTTTCTGTGATGTAAGAACGACACGAGACTGGAAAGGAAACGCGGTGGCGGCGAGCTTTTCTCGACTCATGACGCACTTAGTGGCGCGCAGCGACTAGAGGACAGCTCTCGGCGTGGCCAAAACGCGGTCGGGGATGCCAACGCCGTGGGCGACACGTCACGTAGGATTACCTGCAGAGCTGCTTGAACGCCGAAGCCACGCTTTTTTCGTCGAGTCCAAACGACCTTTGTTAATGCAAGCAATATCTCAGAAACTGCGGTACGTGGATGTAGACACACCGCTACTGTATGTACAACTTGCACAGCCTATCCATTCGCCTTTCTTGCTGCTCGAATGCACACAAGCGATCTTGACTCGATTAGCGCCACAAGGAATAGCTGCGACTCCATTGTCGTCCGCCTACAGGCTCACGGCCCAAACGTGAACCAGGGAGTCTATTCCACTTTTTTACTGACATCTAGAAGAACGACGAGAAGGAAATCGTTCCAAACAGGGACGAATTGTCGTGTCGCGAGTAGTGTGTCTTCAGTGCTCTTTCGTTGAGCCATGTCCAACAGGCCATCGACCATCCAGTCCAGCACTTCAACATCGAGTTGGAAACGCAGCATCACAGCCAGACATGATAATCACGCAAGGCTACGGTTTTATTAAGCCAGCACGGAAACGGAACGGATTGCATGAGGATGATCATGCTCAACATACTGCACCTACACCGGAGATGATAATGGGCCCACAATGTGAAGCCCAAGGGCACGTAAACGCTGACAAGCCAAGCCGGAAAACAGCGAGTCACGCGCTCAGCTTTCCAATGAGCCTAGAGTCAGCAAAATCCAAGCGCGTTGACCACAGCAGAGTGTAGGCCGGATGTGATTGATTGGCCGCCCTCTTAGTCGAACCCGCCATCGTGGCAGGACGCAGGATACAGCCTCCACGCTGTCGGGCATGAACTTGCGAGAGCATGCGGGAGGTTCCCTTCCCGTTAACTGAATCCACCATACTTTTGCGTCTGAGGAGCGTGTGTTTGGCCAGGACGACCGGCTGCCGTGCCAGCTTGAAGCGAATACTGTACCTCTTCAGTGGCGAGTCTCCACAAACAACTCCGCTAAGAAGCGTCTGTTACGGACCCGTGTGGGACACGGCGTCTCAGATTGCTGTATATGGGGGATCCGACAACTGGCAGAACCGAACTCGGATGGTTTGACGTGCACTGCGGCAGTCTACACATGCAGCGTCCCATCCGGTCGCACACATACGGCAAGCGTGTCGTCTTGCATGTCCGCGAGCCCGGACAACCTGCGCCGGGCCGCACATGGTCGTATAGGCCATCAAAGAGGCCTCCGTCCAACCTCCCGAGGTATTTCGAGGCCCTCGAAGGCTTTAAGGAATGGTCCTCGCTTCTCGCCCACGCGTGCGATACTATTGACAGCGGCGGCGCGAGCGCCAAAACATCTCGTGCTAATAGTTTTCACTCCCGCGCCGCCTCCGCGGATGCTCGGGCAAAAATCCATTTCATCAGACCCAATGGGATGTGCACCGTCTCGCGTCACCACCGTTACCCTTCAAATCGATAATACCGTCTCAAATCGATAATAGAGTGACTCATATTGGCAGTCAAAGACCTTTGCGAAGGCATACCCGGTGAAAATCGAATGTCTCATGGCCTTGAGTGGCCATGGCTTCGAAATTCCGTGGCCGCGGTCGGTCTCTTCACATTTCGCCGGAGAGTGCATAGCCGAGGCGTCCGCGACGCCTTCCGTCTGGCTGACCCACACGCCTGGCGCATCCCGGAGGCCCGAGATTCGCGTCCCCAGGGCGCGCGAATGTGGGCGGGCGCGTGCTGGTGGATTTGCGCCGATGGCGCCATTCGCGCCACGACCGAGTCCGTGTCTGACGGGGAGAGGGAGATGGGGCGGACACTCGCTCGCGGGAACAACGGGCTCACTTGTTCTCTCTTGGAGGAACTCTGGCAGGACACACAGCGAGGGCTGCAGCCGCCGGAGCCGGAATCTTGGGCCTTTGGAGCAGTGCAAGAGAAGGTCGCGCAGCCACCTGGCGCCTCGCCCACTCACTTGCCAGCACGCCACGTCCGGGACAGGAGCGTCCGGATTTCCGTCACCCGCAGAACGAAGGCGTCCATCGCGCTTTTCCGACACCACGACCGCCGTCCGGTCGCTGCGCCTACCCACCTCCTCCACCGCGTTCCGCTAGTGTCCGTGGCCTCGCGCCAGTATGACCACCGACCTGCACGCGATGCAGGCCATGGCGGCCGCCGCGTCCAGCGGCCACGCACCGCCCGAAGTACACGACACATGGCCCTCGGGCGGGAGCACGACCTCGCTGACCATGGACGACGACGACCGCGAGATCGAGGACCATGACGACGACGGCAGCGGCAGCGGCAGCCGCAAGTACGAGCGCAAGACGCGCCGCTTTGCGTGGCCCGACGACCTCCACCGGCTCTTCGTCGCCGCCATCTTCGATCGTACGTCCGTACTACACGAGAAGAAGACTAGAGTAGCGGACAGCAAACTGATAGCTTTGTTTCTTTTCCCTCTTTCTGTGTAGTGGGTCTCAAGAACGCGTCACCCAAGGCGCTCATGCCGTTCATGCAGCCGACCGCCACAGGCGCTGGGCTCACGACCGAGCACCTCAAGAGCCACCTGCAAAAGTACCGCCAGAACTACGACAAGTCGCGCGCCGAGTTCCTCGCGTTCTTTGACGAGAGCGCCAAGAAGAATGGCCGCCGCCGCCGCCGCACGGCCAAGTGCATGGAGAGCCACACGCGGTTCATCTTCCCCATCACGCCGTGCCCACCGAGTGACCTAGTGGCGCAGTCCAACGACGCCGCTCCCCCCTCGATGGACCTCAAGACTGACACGTCCCTGGAGCGCCCGGAGGACGCTTCGCCACAGCCAAACTACTACGCCTCCCAGACGTACGCGCAGCTCACGCCCCGAACTCGCCTGGACCGCGCGAACCTCCTGCGGCTCGCGCAACAGAACGCGGCCGTGGCGTTCGCCACGCAGTCCGCTGCCGCGGGCGGCTACGGCGGCGACGCGCCAACTGGCGTCGACGGCGTCACTGACGCCCAGTGGGGCATGCTTGCAACGCTACTTTCCCCTCAGGTGCCTAGTGCCAACGCTGGTGGCGTGGCGCCGGGTGCGATGCCGGCGGCGTTCTCGCTGAACGAAGACGCATCGCCGGACATGCAGCTGCAGATGCACCTGGCGATGCAGGCGCAGATGAACCTCCACCGGCAGATGCTCAACCGCAAGGTCGCGGTCTCACAGCACTACTACAACCAGGCGGCCGCGGTCAAGCGCGCCGCGGCGTCCGCGATGGTGGAGCGCGCGCTGCAGAACCACGCGGCGAATACGCAGCAGCAGCAGTACGACCCTCCCCGACGCTACCACGATCCGGCGGCGACCCAGCCCGGGCCGCCACCGTCGCGGCCATCGCTTAGTGACGACGCTTTGTTGCGGCACCACCACCAGCAGCAAATGCTGCTGCAGCAACAGCAACAACAACAACAGCAGCAACAGCAAATGCAACAGCCGCACCGATACGCGACGTCGTCGCAGGCCGACGCGCTGCTGGGACCGCCGTGGGACCCGATGGACATCGACATGAACCTCCCGTCGGACGACCCGGCCGATCTCTTTGGCTTCCTCAAGTCGAACGAGTGATATGTCCTCCCGCACATCGAGAGAGAGAAAGCACGATCTCGTCGAAAAGGACTCATCAAGAATCGCAATCGAAGTCAACGTCACGCGCCACAGGAAGCGCCCAAGCCGAGTCGTAGTATCTAAGCAACATAAGAGAATACATGGTGACTTGTGAAGCACATAAACGCGAAGCCACAGCCCCCACTGCACTGTCGTGGTCGGCCTGGCGCTGGCGCTGGCTGCGATTCAACCTTGAATCTTCGAAGCCCAGTAAACACTTTCACTGGCGGGCAGCACCTCTCGCACGCTCCAGTTTACTTGATGTTTCAGTGTTGGATACGTACAAACCAAACACGTACGCGATTTGCTGCTTGGGTGCGGGATGGAACCCAGCGCACACGGCGCTATTGCCGCGGGGCTCATCAAACAAGCGTGTGCTGAGGCTCCGGCGTTTCTCTCCATGGCCGGGACTGTGATGACGGTGCCTTCCTTCCAGGGAGAAACAGGTAGGGTGCCCAACTGGGTGGAGTCCTGCTGAGTGATCACGCTCTGAGTCGCGCCTTGGCGCCAAGCCTCTCACGGACGATCACGAAGGCGTTTCCAGCCACAATGGACACGAACTTCGGGTTGTTGCAAGTCGGCGTAAGTGAGAATATCCAGCGCGCACCGGACCGAATAATCTTCAGCTACTTCATGCATGAGAGCTACAGCGACAGTGCTGAGCTGTTGCCATGGTGCCATCGTAGCCTCATCGTACGGTCCGCTTTGCTCAAATCGAGTGCACGATTTTTCAGCTATGTGGACATGGTGGTATCCGTGGAGGTGGGGCAATGACTTCTAGGCGACTTCAACGTATCTCCACCCTTGTTGTGGTTCGGATCTCCAGTTGTTTGGGAATTAAGTCCGATAATGAGCTTGGTGGCACGGCTATCACTTGCAGGCGGTCCGCGCGACTTGGACGTTTCTCCACTTGGTCCGCTTAATTAAATGCCGCCTCGCGCAAGAACACGCTTCTCGTTTATTCGACTGGTGTTTTCTGTGTGTCGAACGGGGGCAAATCGGAGGTTTCCGCCGCGTCACATGATTTCGATAATCGTGCAGCCGTGACGATCCTGCCATGTCCTCGCTCGACGATTCCGTGATCGCGGAAGGCGAAACATTTTTTGCGCGGGGCAAGCGACCGATTTCTGTCATGGAGGCACGCGCCACATGGGGATGCGCCTCGCCTGGTCGTGGCACTGATTGATTCCTTCCCGGGGAAGCGAGACATAATCACGGCTGGAACATGCTGGAAACAACAATTCGCTGGATCTGATTGCCCGCCGTGACGTCTCGCCACGCAGCTTGATGTTCGACACTGTTGAAAAGCGCTACTTCACCATTGATGGTCGCATCCAGACACCACGCCTTTGAGTCTGCGTGGTCAATCACCGAGGAAGTCACGTCGTTCGCCTTCATGTCGCTGCAGACCCGTGTTCGCTCTGGCCACGAGTAGCCCAATCATGTTTGCAGGGAATGGACCAGCTACTCGTCTGGCACGCATATCCGGAGATGTGACTGGACAATGTTCATGTCGGGACCAAGTGCGATCGCCCATCGAGAGATATGTAAGACCGCAGGCGGTTGCCTGGTCGAGATCGCAGCGTACAGAGCCACGAACTGTCCTGTCGCGGATGTCGGTTCGAAGCCAGTACCCACCATAACTTCGTTTTGAACGTCAACCGCCGAGCGCCGATCCTTTCATTTCACTGGCTCTCCATGCCAAGCGAGATGTGGTCCTTGTTCCGGGACACACGTTATCCCCGTCGACGTCTTATATCTTCCACACACCGTTTGTTGGCAATGGAACTGTTGATAAAGCTTGCAGATTTTCGTTTGCTTGCTGCACAGCTTCGACATACCGAGTTTGGCTGGTGTTCCTGCCTTTGGTTTTGTTTGCAAAGATTGAAGTACAATGGTCTCAGTGATCCTGCTCACAATGATATTCCGTACGGGTGGTGAGCAAGCGCTGATCGTGCCGTTTTTCAGCCACCCGATGAGTCGTGGCTTTGGGTCTGTACTCGCCCCAGAAATGCGAGCCTGAACGGGCTTTTCGACTGAAGACTACACGGTTTATGATCTTTCGTCATTGGGTCGCGTCCGAAGTCACGTGTAGAGTTGATCTGGATACCAATCGTCTTCTTGAGCACACTGGAGTACACCATTTTGGACGACAAGCTGCTGTTTATTCCATACCGTCGGTGTGAGAGGTGAAGCTGTGTATCATATCGCTGCAGTGAACGCGACAGTGTCTTCTGGATCCATCCGACGAGATCGCAACTCTCCCAGTGCTGCGTGGTCAGTCCCAGTGGAGAGCCTCCGCGTGCCGAAAGATTTTTTCCAAAGTTCCTTCAGCTCTTCTTGTCGCCTTGTAGTGGCTTGAGCAAGCACCGGCTTTGCCAATCTGTGGCTGAAGGGTGCGCGATGACGCGAACAGAGGGGCCAAACGCGAGCTGCTCGTTCGAAGTCTAGTCGGAGTCGTTTCTTTACAAGTTAGACGGCCATAACACCGTCTACCAGCATGTTCGGTGGTCTCCTGGCTAGAGCACGGCGCTTGTGCTCCGACTCTGGGCTTCCGAACCACTCCGGCAAACCATCGATCAACTCCTCGGTGTCGTTGATGGCGCCGAGAAAAGGCGGACGACGATTCGTGATGGAAAGATCCGACGTCAAATCGATCTGTCGAGTAGGAAAGTGAGCCTACTGTTGTGCGACTTTGTGAGCGCATTACAGACCGTCAAACGAAAGTCTCCCACCTCAGACCGTGCACCAAGTCTGCTTTCCTTTCTCCTTCATGCCGACGGGTAGACACTTGAGCACCGAGAACTACCACGATCGCAGAGACCCGGAGATCGCGCCGTTTCGACGTTAGCCGCGCCAGTTGGGATACCGTGAAGTCTGGCGAAGAGCTCGCCCTTCAGTTGATGGGACGGTCGACTTTGGTCGCTCGTAAGTGGCTTCCCGCGTGCTACCCAGCGAGCCGCGCCTGCTCCTGGTTTGCGTCGTCGAATAAAGCTCACCGGCCTGAGCTGCCGCCTCCAAACCTCCAAGTCCAACGTGACGTTCACCCTCGCACGAGGTTGTTCCACCCTTTTGGTCGAGAAGTTGCAGGTACCGCGACAAGCCCCCCTCCCCCCCCCCCCCCCAGGAAGAAGAAAATAAACCCCACCGCCTGCGAGGATGCGACTAATCGCGTGCGGAGATGCGGTGACCGTCCGCCCCCGGACATTCTACAGTGTCCCCAGACCCGCCGAATCTGAGCGCGGGAGGAAAGATAGGTTATTAGTGGATCGTGCGAATCACGGTCACGCACGAATATACAGCGGTAAGCAAGAGGAGGAGAGTCTGTGCCGACCGAGCTCGACCCGTCGGTGAAGTCCGCCCGACGCATAAGGGACGCCTTAAGCCCTCAGACAGATGTCAGAGCAGTGTGTGTGCTCATGGTGCTTCATGGGCAGCAAGAAGCGAGGTTAGTGCGAGGGGCTAAACAGGTCTGATTGTGAGACCGACATGGGCGTGGCGGTAAATGGATCTTACGGTCTCTAGTTGGCGCTTGTGGCGTAGGAATCTAAGAGTCTTTGCGGATCACAACGATGAAATCGGAGCACCCACGGCCAAACATGCATGGCGGAAAACGGTCGACTTGCATGGTGGACAAGCGTGTCAACCGAGTGAACGCTGGCATCAAGGAAGTGATTTGTGCGACCATGGGCAGTTGAAGGGAGCATGAGCGAGAACGACGCGATGCCCAATCGCCGCCAGTGTTGTTGCAGGACATCGATCACTACCGATGGCCGGTTAAGCAACCACAGTGAGACCTCACTCGACGGGGCCGCGCATCCAGCAGTGCCCCCGCCGCCTCCGCGCGCCGTTCGTGACGCGCGTAGTCATTCGGACAGCTCATGCACCGTCGACGTTGGCTCGCCGTGCTCGCAAGACCGCGCGTTCGCCACTCAGGAAAAGCCTATCTGCTCTTGTAACAACCAAGACAGCACGATTGCGTCGGAGGCCGTATGTAATCGCGTTGAGGACACCACGGCGATGCCGTTGCTGCATCAAACTTACAGCTAAGCGCGCGAGAGCAAGATAAATGGTTTGGTTCACGAAAACTCACACCTTAGCCGCCGTCCAAGGGATTGATCTACTAGGTCGTCATCACACGAAGGCGAGTTATATTCATGAATTGCGGTTGCCAACTCTCGACAATGTTGTCCAGCTGTGTGCGCGCGACCCGAGGACGAAACACAGGGCATAGCGGTGTTTGCCACGTCGTTCTTTGCACACGCCACCTCCCTCCTAGAAGACACTCCAAGACGCAACTCTGTCGAGTGAGCTATACCAGGTTCCCAAAATGTCAAGCCCACGACAACTGCCCGGCCAATGACCAACCGAGCGACCACCACAAGGACGCATCTATGGACCTCGATACATCGCCGTGCCTTTTTCCAGGGGAAAAAGGCCCACTCAGCCGAATGCGCGATAGTGGAAAATTTCCACTATCGCGCATTCGGCTGAGTGGGCGATTTTTGGACGGATTATGTCGACCTGGATAAAATGCGACTCGGACACCAAAACGCACGAGGCGACGGGGGATACTCTGTCAAGTAAGTTGAGGATCCCGTGACGCGCGTGAAACGACCCACATCATCGCCACGCTTTGTATCACCTCAGCACCGCCATGAAGCGCAAGAAATCTCGCCGCCGGTCCACGCGACCGTATCTCAGGAACTTCCCACGCGGTCCTTTTCACTAGCGACGAGAACCCTGGTCATCTGGCTCGATCGTAGCGGACCACAATCAAGTTATTATACCTGTGGTGGAGCCAGGTCTCGGTCGGACACGAGGGCTCCAAGCTATTACGCCGTATGGTGAAAATGACGGCTACACTGTATTATCCGACTGCGTTGGGCAAGGATCAAGATATCATCGCCATGTCACCGTGTGTTTGGAAACCTCGCGAGTGCTGCAACGAACCGTGCGCCCATGTACGGCTTGGAACGCAGACCCACCAAGCTCTTGGGATCTCTGCACTTGTTCATTGAGCTCACGTGTGAACGGATGTGTCACCGACGCTCTTGTTCGGTTTGCTTTTCTTCCTTGTTGCCGGCCTTCAAGTCGAGCTGTGATTCCTTCGTCCGGTGAACAAGACGTCTTCCGGGCTTTTGTGGCTCTTGCGTCGTGTTCGTTTGAGCGCGGGAGGAGTTATCAAGCGCCGGATGTTGTTCCAGTGAGCACTCCTTTCGTGTGTTTGTGGACACAAACGGGAGCTTAACATGACGTCAGGTTGACGGCGCTTTCGAAAGGGGGGGGGGTTCAATGATTTCCATTTTGGTGGACTTCTCTAATGGCTACTCTACGCTATCAAATAATTTAGTCGAGCTGGAGTGTAGAGAGCACTACTTGGAGTTCGGTATGAAGCTCGGGGTCGTCGTCGGCTGTGTCCTGTAGACTCGTGCGTCCGTGGGCTCGTAGAAGAGCAGTTGTGCGCGCGTGTAGGGCGTGGGTCGGAGGGGCATCTTCGCCACGGTGTTTCTTGTCGTTCCGGGTGAGCCATAGGACATACATCGAAATACAGCAGAGCGTGTTCCAAAGCAGTTGTGTGCCGCGGGCGCGTACCGTAGATTTCACCGGAAGATCAATGCCGAACAGAACGTCGCTCCAGACCGGACGACGGGTAAATAGTACTTTCCAACTCGCGTAGTGAAGCTGCCAAAGCGAAGAGCTGACGGAGCAGGAGAAGAAGAGATGTTCGTACGTCTCGAGTGACGAGCAGCCGTGAACGCAGGTGCGGAGCGCAGGATTTGTAGCGCCTCAGCAGAAGTAGCCTGCTGGAAGAACTCGCCACCAAACGCGGAAACACACATCCAGGTACACGGGAGAGATGAACTTGCGGAGGAAAACTGTCCGTGAGACGGTAGTTTCAACACTGGACGTGAGGCGGAATCCGTGGCGTTCGATGGGATGTCGTCGCCGAGGGGGGCTTGCTGGAAGCAGACTCCGTCGGATCGCCTTGGGCCGGAACGTTGGGAAGCGCTGTGTGAGGTCACCTAGTCGTAGAGCCCACGGCCACACTGATCCTTGCGTGGGCGCAGCGGCATCACCCGACGGAGCTGAGACCCGCCGGAAAAGTTGGTTAAGTTGCTTGTGCACAAACAGGAGGAAGCGTCGGTCCGGGATAGCAGTCCTCTCAGCGGCAAAATTCGTGTTAACGCGTAGCACAAACTCATCCGCAGAAGGCCAGCTGTGGTCCTCGTTGAGTACATCGGCGAGGCAATATATGCCACAGACAGTGGCGAACTGGATGCGCTGGGCGTATGTCCGCGCTGAACGACGTGGGAGCAGCGGTGCCGGGGTCCCGATACCGTCGTTAGTTCGATAGTGCCATTGGTCGTACCTGTTCAACCACAGCGGAGCACGGATGTCGAGCTCATGCCGTTCTTG
>JAMFLL010001599.1:0-14576 GCA_027475725.1 Pythium rhizo-oryzae | reverse complement strand
CTTCGTGCCCGTGCGCGAGCTGATCACGCGGTAGTTCGAGCGCACGTCCAGGATCGTCGGGTACTGGAAGAACGGGATCTTGAAGTGCGTGCCCTCGCCGACGCTCTTCTTCAGGATACCGTCCTTACGGTCGAAGATGACCGCGCGGTGGCCACCGTCCACTGCAAGACACAAACGCGACCACAAAACGAGCGTCAGTACGCGCGGTTGCCATCCCCACCGTCTCCACGTCGTCCAGGGGCTTCTAGAGACGCTACGAGGACCAGAGAGCCCCCCATCGGACGCCGGAGATCACCGCCATCAGCGAGAGAGACGAACGCACCGTCGTAGATGCACTCCTGGAGCACGAAGCCCGCGGCCGCGACGCCCACGCCGCCGAAGCCCAGTCGGTTGAGGAAACGCGCCGCCATGTTGGTCTGTTGGTTGCTTTGCCTTCCGCACGTTGGAACTGGGGCGAAATCGTGCGGAACGCAGCACGGCCGGAGGCAAACCCTGTCAGAGTTGATATTTACCTGCACTCTGAACAGAGACCATCACTCCGATTGCCACCTTCCCAGCCAGTCGCTGGCCCGCAATCCGGGGGCAATCACAGACCATCACTCCGTTAAGTGCGGATCTGTGTTGTCGGGTGACGACCCCCATAAGATGCGGTTGCTCTGTTAAACCCGTCCCAGTACCGGTTTTAAGAGAGTCCATCGTGGGTCGCACTTTACGAAACTGCTGGCCCAACGAACGTGGACGACTTCGGCTGATGGTGGGTGGCTTCGGGTCTAACCACTAAGTACGCCCTAAGTGCGCGTTTTTGACGCGCGAGCGGGTGGGCCCATGGAAACGCACAATTCTTGTGCGAAGAGCTCCGAAAATCCCGGCGAGGCGCTCCATTCCCCTCTTCCCCTCTCTCTCTCCCTCCCTCCACGAACCATGGCGACGGCGACCAAGCTCGCGGACGTGGCGCACAAGGCCGTGGCCACGGGGCTCATCCTCACCACGCTCTTCGGCATCGCGGACGTCACGCGCGGCTTCAGCGTGCTCGTGCAGCGCAACATCGACCGGAAAAACGGCGCCGTGATCCCGCCGGGCGGCGTCGCGGCCGAGCAGGCCGCGCAGGACGCCGGCGCCGCCTCCCGCGAGCAGTGAGCGCCAGCGCTGCGCCTTCCGTACACACTCAAGAGCACACCTCTAGCCCCGCATGCGCCGTCGATCGACGTGACCAAGATGAAGATGCGGTCGGTGTCGTTCTCTTTCCTCTCAGTTTAACCGGTGTATCACTACTTGCAATAGACCTTTCACGGACGTATACTCCACCTTGTGTATATATCCTCACAGTGCGCGCACGTCGTACTCCTTCTTGGCGGCCTGCGCGGCGCTGTTGGCGCGCGCCGCCACGGCGCCCAGCAGCTGCTCGGCCTTGGCGAGCAGTTTCTCGGCCGGCGTGGGCTCCAGCGCGGCGTTGATCTTGGGCGCCTTCTCCTGGATAAAGTGGCTCTTGAGTAGCTCGACGACCGACTTCTTGGGCTTGGCGTTGGCCTCCTGCAGCTCGCGGAGCCGCTCGAGCTCCTGCTCGCGCTCGCGCATCTTCTGGCGCCGCAGGCGGAGCCGCTTCTTGAGCAGCGCGACGCCTTTCTTGTCCAGCACGCGCTGCGTCGCGCGCAGCAGCGCACTACTCTTGACAAGGTCGCTGCCCGTACTCGAGTTCGCGCCGAGCGCCAGCAGCTCGGTCTGGAAGCGCTGGACGTCGTCGCCCCACTTGGCGATCTGCGCCTTGCCCAGCTGCGCCTCCTCTTGCTGTAACAGCCGCGCGAGCGCGTTGTACTCATCGAGCTTGGCGAGCTGGAACATGAGCGACTGGAGCACGTGTTTATACGCCTGCACGACTAGGTGCCACGGGAACTGGAGGAACGGCATCCGCACGAGGTCCGAACCGGCGAACAACTGGGCTGCGGCCTGACTGTCGGATCCCCGGGGCTTCCACTCGGCGTCCGCGCATCGCCACGAGCTAGCGGCTTCCTCGCGCCGCGCGGCCTCGTCGCTGAGTGCGAGTAGTTGCTTTTTCGTAACGCCGCGCGTCTTAATGCGCCGCCGCTCATCGTCCGCGAGCACGGTCTCGGCTGCGGCAATCGCCTCGAAGTCCTGGTCCAGGTCCAGCACGAGTCCGTACGCGTGGTTTTCGGCGGCGCTACAGCCGAGCCGCACGCCGATCTGGACCACGAGCCGCGGTTGTGCGGAGCCGCCGCTCGAGCCCACGCACTGGATCGGGTACGCGAGCGGCCCGGTGCCGGGCGCGCGCGCGAGCACCGCGTCGAAGGCCGCGACAGTCGCGTCCAGCAGGCGCTGCACGAGCGCGCGTGTGTCGGCCGTGTTCTCGGCGTCCACGAGCCGCCCGTGCTTGCACAGCTTCCACTCCTCGAAGCGCTGCGCGCACTGCCAGAGCTTCTGCAGCCGCTCCTCCCACACGCGTGCGCGTGCGGCGTTGCTCGTGGATTCGAGCACAAAGTCGAGGTACGCGATCGCGCGCATGACCTTGCGAGACCGCCGCGCGCCGTCGCCGAGCAGACGCTGCCTCTTCCCGTGCGCAAGCCGCGCGAGCTTGCGCTCCTGGTACGCCTGCCAGAGCAACCGCTCGCGCTCGCGCTCCTGCTCGAGCAGCTCGAGCTGCTTGGACGTGCGCGCGAACGCCTTCATGCGGTGCACGTGGGGCACGAGTCGCCGCTGGTACGCATCCTCGGTGATCGCTGTGCGCGGAAGCCGCGCGATCGCGTGCTCGATCCGCGGAGGGTCCACATCGGCCGGGACATCATCGAAGTGGAAATTTTGCGCGAGGAAGTTGGCCACGAGCTGCGGCGTGCTGTGCTCACTCAGGATCGCGACCGAGAAGAGCAGGAATTCGGTCGCCGCCGCCGGCTTCTGTGCCGCGCGCGGCGGCGTCGAGGCGTCTCGCAACGCATTCCGCTTGGCGAGCGGCGACGTCGGCGGGGCCGCGACGGTCGCCGCGCGCAGCTGGAAGTCCTCGAGGAGGAACTCGCCGTTGACCAGTCCGCACCGCGTGTCCGTCGCGCTCTCCATGAGCTCGTTGAGGTAGAAGAGCCCCGCGGTCGTGGGCAGCAGCAAGTCGACCTTGCGATTCGGCGCGTCCAGGTGCGAGCGGTAGAGCTCGTACACGTACGCGATGGACGCGCGCACGTCAACTTGCAGGGAAATGAGCTGGAAAGCACAAACAAACACAGTAAAGTACACCGTAGGTCAGTGATCGAGTGCAATACTTTGGTCACAACGAAAACGCGTACGTTGCCGACGGGGAGCGCCTTGATGTGGAGCGTCACGTAGTTCCCCATCCTACACGGCATGGGATACGAAAACATAAAGTGATAGACTGTGGTCAGATATATATGGTCAGTGTCATCCGGTCCGGCACACTGAAGCTTCGTACAAGGAGCGGTGCTTGCGGACGGCGTGGACGCTCGTGAGCACGTTCACGTAGTAATCGTGCTGCTCGCTCGTCAGTGGCCGACAGTGCGTCGGTTCTCGCACCTCTTCCTCGTCACAGTCGTCGTGCTGGCCGTCGCCCTCCTCTGATTGTTCCTCGCCCATATTCTCTTCGCTGCGGCGGCCGAACCCCATGAGCTTGAGCCGCAGTCCCGTATACCGCGCCTGCCGCTCGTTCGCCTCTTGCGCGTGGGTCTTGGGCGTCTTGAGGCGCTGCGTCGACTTCGCCGACTGCACGCGCTGGTACGTGCGGTGAGAAAACTCAAAGCACCCCGGGCAGCCGACCGGTGCCCGGCCGCGACATACGAGACATGCGGCGCCGGCGTCCTCAGCGAAGCGTCCGCGCAGTAGTTCCTGAAGCGCGAGCTGCTCTGCCGGCTCCAGCTTCGTGATGGTCGCGACGCGCCCGGCGCTGGGACCTTCGCGCAGCTGCTGACGTGCGAGAAACTGCTCGTGGGTCTGCATGGCGTCGTCGTCGTCATCGCTGTCGTCGTCTCCGCTCGGAGCGCCATCTTGGTCGTCGTCGATGTTGACTTCATCCAGCGGGATCTTGGCGTAGCGAACAAAGAAGAACACGGGCGAGATCGCTGCGGCGTCGTTGTGCTTACTCGCGCAGTAGCTCGAGAACGCCGGGTGGGCCACGGCCGCCGCCGGCGCCTTGTTCGAGTACACTCGAGCTTGGGAGGGCGGGCACGGCGCCGGGGAGTACCCGAGAAACACGGGGGAGTTCGTCGCAGCATCACGCGCGAGCCGTGCCGGTGAGAAGCGGTACCCGACTGCGGCTGGGTTACAACGCTGCGCGTCCACGAGGTCTCGCTCGAGGCGGCGCAGCACGAGTTCCTCTTCCTGACGTTCTTGGCGGTGCCACTGGGAGCTCTTGTGCTGGCGGGCAAGCAGCGCGACGGCCTGCGCGTCGCGGTCCTTGATGGACTGGATGCGGCGCTGCGCCTGCTCTTTCAGCCGCAGGCGGTCACGCTCCTTGCGCTCGAGCGGCGTGAGCTTGACGGGCGAGCGCGGCCGCGTCGTCGCGCCTGCTTGGGCGCGCTGAGGCGACCGTTGAGGCGTCTGCGTCGGCGCGGGCGACGCTGCCCGCTCCTCGAGGTGAAGCGCATCGGATGCAGGCGGGGACGATGCCAGCATTGACCTCCACGCAACGCAATAATCAATGCGTACGGCGAAAAGCGGTGCACGTGGGGTGAAAAATAGATCCAAACCAAGAGAAGTGCCCCAAGCGCTTGCTGGACTGGGGGACGGAATTCCCTGCAAGGCGCCACACGACACCACGAATGCGTCCTACCGGGAAGTCAGCCCTTCCAGTGCACATGTGCCGCTCCGCTCGGTCGCATTCCGTCGCCCGGGGCCATCGCGATCGCTGTCAACGCGCATTCGTCTACGGTTCGGCTCCTCAACTGCCAGAGCCAATTTCCACCAATCAAACAACACAAATGCAAATAATAGCCAATCGTAGGCTTCTATAGCAGTTGAACCTGAGTGGTGATCCCCGTGTCAGGCGCCTCGGTCTCACCAACACGCAGATTCCGCTTTTTGCTCCCGAGACAGAGAACGAGAGCGATGGCGGCGGCGGCGGCGAGCGAGCGCTCGGGCGCGCTGTACGCGGCGGCGATGCTGGTCTCGGGCACGTTCAGCACGGTGATCATGAAGACCGAGTACGGCGTGCGCGCCGAGGGCACCGAGCTGTGCGCGGACCCGCGCGACCCGAGCCGCACCACGACGCTGTGCCCGTTCGACAAGCCCTGGTTCGGCGTGCTCCAGATGAAGCTCGCGATGGCGCTGTGCCTCGTGTTCCTCTACGCGCGCAAGGCCGCGCAGCACAAAAGCTACCTCGAGACGCCGCTGCTGCGCACGCAGAAAGGCGGCCAAAAGTACATCGCGACGCCCGAGGCCGCGGCGATCCGCAAGAAGCTGAAGCAGAAGCAGAGTGAGACCTCGGCGCTGCTGGCCGGCGGGGAGGACGGGCAAGCTGCCGCGCAGCCACGCCTGCCGCTCAAGACCGTGCTGGCCGTGGCGCTGCCGTCGCTGCTGGACCTGCTGCAGACCGTGGGCGCCAACGTCGGGCTGCTGTGGATCTCGTCGTCCGTGTACCAGATGGCGCGCGGCTCGGTGATCATCTTCAGCGCGTTCCTCTCGGTGCGGCTCATGGGCAAGCGGCTGTACGCGTACCACTACGCGAGCATCCTGCTGGTCGCGGTCTCGGTCGCGCTCGTGGGCTGGGCCGGCACCTCGGGCTCGTCCTCCGCCGCGACTGCCCCCGGGGCCGACTCGGGCCACGCGCTCTTCGGGCTCGTGCTCATCGTGCTCGCGCAGCTGCTCACGGCGCTGCAGATCGTCGTGGAGGAGCACATGATGCTCGCGCTGGACGTGAGCCCGATGCTGCTCGTGGGGCTCGAGGGCCTCTGGGGGCTCGCGTTCTACGTCGTGCTCGTGCCCGTGCTCTCGCTCACGCCGGCTTCGGGCGGCTCGGCGCTCGGCAAGATCTGGCACGAGGACTTTGGCGACTCGCTGGTCAAGATCCGCAACTCGCCGACGCTCGTCGCGATCATCGTCGCGTACGTCGTGGCCGTCGGCACGCTCAACGTCACGGCCAACTACGTCACCAAGCACCTCTCGGCCGTCATGCGCAGCATCGCCGAGGTACGGTCATCCTCCGCTCCGCTCCGCTCTCCGCTCCTCTCCCCCGCGCTATGACTGAACCCTACGCCATGTTCCGCCCCTTTGTAGACGCTGCGTACGCTGGGCGTGTGGATGCTCGGGCTCTTCGTCTACTACGTCGTGCAGTGGCGCGGCGGCAACTCTCCGGGTGAGGCCTGGACCACCTCGAGCTGGTACGTGCTCGCGATCGCGCACGCCATCGAGTGGGCGGAGAACGCTCCATGCTCCTGCTCTGGCCCTCTCCGCCCGCTCCTCCAAGGCGACCGCACGATCGCAGGACTCATCGCTTGCTGCTCTCTCGCTCCCGCAGGATCGAACTCGCCGGCTTCGTGCTCATGGTGTACGGCACGCTCGCGGTACGTTTCGCTCCCCTCCTCTGTTCTCCCCTCCTCTCCTCTCCGCCACCACCCTCCTTGGAGTCGCAGAGGGCACCGATCGACCGGCGTCGCTGACGCTGTCGTGCTCTCTGGCTCCTCCAGTACAAGCAAATGCTGCGCCTGCCGCTCCGCGCGCTCTACGCCGCCGAGGCGCGCGAGCACGCGGCCTACAAGTCGCCCTTCATGAGCGCCATGCACAAGTGAGAGCGATAGACCGATGCTCCGGTATCCGGATAGACTGCCCGACCATGAGGGCGTTCGCGTCACTGACGACGGGCGGACAAAGACGCACGCGTCAGCCGATGTAACGCTACCAACGCCACGCGTCATCTCCAGCCGATTCACAAGAACAGCAGCGATCAACCGGCAACTGCAACTGCAACAGCAACTACAACTGCAACGTCAACTACAACAATCCAGTACGACGCCCAGCGCCCAAGTACGAAGGGGCTCCCCCTCGATCCCCTCAGGGGCCCCCAACAACCCGGCTCGCCCGACGACAACATCGTAGGACTAGTAGTGTGCTGTTGAATCCATTCATTCTCGATTTTCCCTTACAACGGTCAAGTCACAACACTTCCTGTGTGACTCTTCGACATCGAGTCTCAGCGCCCCAGTGCGTGACAGTTTATAAACTATTGAAGCGCTATCAAGGCAAGCAGGTTTCTCCGTGATTGGTTACAAATCCCGAATTTGGGCCAATGGAAAGTCACGCGAGTCCGAACCCACGTCCACGCCAAGCCCGTCGCAGGCGTGAAGAGGACGATGCAACCACGCCGGTGCCCGAGGCCGCTCCAGACGCCCGCGACGCCGAGCAGCACGCTCCTGAACCAAGTCAGGCCCCCGAGCCCGCTTCGGTTCCCCTACATCAACCGGCCGGCCCGCCTGAGCCGCCGATGCAGCCACCTCCGTACCATGCTGGCGGTCCAGCGCCTCCAGGCTACCCCCACTACCCGCACCAGCAACCGATGCCACCCGGATTCGACATGGGCGTGATCGATCGCGTCCTGCAGGCGATGATGTTCAACCAGCAACAGCAACAGCAGCAGTTTAATGCGTTCATAGCTCACACGACGGCAATGAACCAGGACTTGATGCGGGCACAGGCCGCTGCCCAACAAGCTCAACAGGCTCGTCGGCCGCAGAAGAAACTGGCGAACCCGCCGCAGTACAACGGTACCCGTGAGGAGGACCAGGAGCAGCACTTCTTCAACACGGAGACGTTTTACAGCGAGTTTGAGCCTTTGATGAGCGCGAACTCGTCCGAGTTCGTGATGATGATCTTCCAGAACTTTGGTCCCACTGTGCAGACCTTCCTCCGCCAAGTGATCGAATCGTTGAAGCGTCCAGACGGGACACAAGCACCGCTGACGTGGGCGGTCTGTAAGGAGCGTCTGCGCGCTCGCTTCCGCGAGAAGGATCACGAGTTCAAGATGCTCACCAAGATCTACGAGCTGCGCCCACAAGCTAGCCAGCCTGAGTATACGACGGCTTTCCTCCATCTCCTGTCTCAGCTGCCGCCGATGCCCGAATATCTCAAGCGATGGTTTTATCAGGCCGGCCTCCGACACGACATGAACACGTTTATTGGTCAAAATGTCCCGACGACTCTGGACGCGACTATCGAGCTCGCCCACTGTTTCGACGATGCGCGTTCGAACCCATCTCAGCGTCGCAACGATAGCAAGCCGAGAGTTTCAGCCCCGGCTACGTCCTCGTCTTTGTCTACAGACACAAAAAAGAGCGACAGCCCGTCCGGCAACAAGTTCTGTAATTTCTGCAAAAAGAAGGGCCACACGACTGACGAATGCCGTAAGAAAAAGGCCGCCGCGGCTGCCGAGGCCAAGGCCGAGCCGCCAAAAAACGGCGGGGCTCGGTAGGTGGGCCGCCTGCCGAGCCGGAAATCACGGAGCGCGCTCGCAGTACGCGCTCCGCCGGCCCAACCCGCTCGCAGCACCAAGCGATCCACTACCACAAGGATGGTGCGGTCGCGCGGCGTCGCGCGAGCAACCTCTACTGCTACCTGTCGCATGCCGGCACCATCAGCGGCGCTACGGTGAGCGCGTTTGTGGACAGTGGCGCGTCGTTCAACGCCATCGATCCACGCACGGCCGCCCGCCTAGGCCTTGAGGTGAAGGAATGCGGTAACCCGCTCGCTCTGACTATCGGTACCAACCGTACGGTACTGGTTCCAAGGCGGGTGACGACTATCCAAGTTCAACTTGATGGATTCCCGGTATACGAAACCGAAGCCTTCGTCCTCGAGGTACCAGAGCAAAAAAATCTGCTGCTTGGTATACCGTGGTTAGAAGAAGTTAACCCTGAGATCGATTGGGGGAAAAAGACGATTTGTGCACGCCCCTCCGGCGTCGCGACAAGGTTCCACCAATGCGTGCGCGAGGATATCGCACGCCGACCCGGCGGGAAGCGCGTGCGAGGCGCTCGACGCAAGAGCGGCAGCAGCACGGAGCCCACGCACGAAGAGCTCATGCTCTACTACAGTATGCATGCGCACGTCTCCACAGTGGGTGCAACTGAGGTGATCTCGATGAAGCAGTTGAAGAAACTGAAGAACATTGATGGCGAGTTCTGCTTTTTTGTCTCGGCACCAACGGAAAAGGCGGCGCGCCAACTTTCGTCGGACTGGGACGCTTTGAGAGGTCACCCGGCTGAGAAGCTTTTGCTGAGATTTAAGGACACGGTATTTGTGAAGGAACTCCCCGCCAAGCCGCCGACCCGAACAGTGGACGTCGAGGCGGAGATCGAATTGTCCGACACGGCGCCGGTCGTGCGCAAGCAGTTTAGACTCAGCGAGGAACAAAAGGAAGCAGTACGCGAATGGACGCGTGAGATGCTGACCGCTGGTATGATCCGGCCGTCCAAGTCTGCGTTCTCATCCCCCACGTTTTGCATCAAGAAGGCCGTAGGATGGCGTATTGTTCATGATTTCCGCGCGATCAATGCTCGCGTCCGAGTCCCAGCGACTCCAGTACCGAGGAAGGAGGATATCTACGACGCGATGTCCAAGGGACACGTGTTCTCCGCGATGGACTTATTGTGGGGCTTCTTCCAAGTGCGACTGAGAGAGCAGGACATCCCGTATACAGCATTCTCCACACCCGACGGCCAGTTTGAATATCTGGTGACGCCGATGGGACTTTCGTCCAGCCCGTCGGCATTCAATCGTCTGATGCAGTCTGTGTTTCACGACCAACGTGAGTTCTGCCGAGCGTACTTTGACGATTTGTTCGTCTTCACACCGTCCGACTCGATCGAGGAGCATCTCGCGGCATTGGAAAAAGTGCTGCTGCGGTGTGAAGACCAGCAACTCTATATAAAGCTCGCCAAGTGCGTGTTCTGCGCGGAGGAAATCCCCTGCCTGGGTGACTATATTGGTCGTGAGGGAGTCCGAATGGATCCCGATAAGATCGCGTGCATCCGCGAATGGCCACGACCAAGGACGAAGAAGGAATTGCAATCGTTTCTCGGCACCTGTGTGTACGTGCTTAAGTTTTGCCCGGACTTTGCCTCGCTCGCCGCACCACTGACCGAAGCCACCAAGGGTCGCTCACAGCATGAGCGAATCACCCTGGACGATGAGCAGCTACGTGCGTTCGAGGAGCTCAAGACACGTCTGTCGTCACCTCCAGTACTGGCTCACCCGGACTCCAGCAGGCCGTTCCACGTGAAGATGGACGCCTCTGACTACGCAGTGGGTGGCTACCTGTACCAGCTTGATGAAGAAGACCGAGAGCACATCATCGCGTATGGGGGTCGCAAGCTCTCGACAGCCGAGAGGATGTATCCGACCAGGGAGAAAGAACTACTGGCGGCACTACATGCAATGCGGCTGTGGAAGCCTTATCTGATTGACAAACCCTTCTTCGTGAACACGGACCATCGAACTCTCGAATCGATCTTGTCACAGACAACATGTTCCCAACGCCTCGCACGTTGGCTGAATGAGCTGAGTTTCTTCCAGCCGCGATTTCGATGGATCCCGGGGGATACAAACGTGGTGGCGGATGCAATCTCACGAAGTCCGCAGCTCCAAGACTCTGATCGGCCATCTCACGTATCTCTCGCGTCGCTTCTCGAGCAGTTGAGTCACCAGCAGGCCGAGGCATCGCCAGAAGAAGCTTTCCTTCACTACACTCGACAGCGTCCGTCTGTTCCCGACCAGTGTAAGCGATTATACAAGGACGATCAGCATTTTGGACCGCTCA
This sequence comes from Pythium rhizo-oryzae, assembly GCA_027475725.1. Lineage (NCBI taxonomy): Eukaryota > Oomycota > Peronosporomycetes > Pythiales > Pythiaceae > Pythium > Pythium rhizo-oryzae. The sequence continues at coordinate 3,820 of JAMFLL010001599.1, read as the reverse complement.
TTGCTCACCTACAACAATCAGCGAACCCCGAGCAAGCGCCCGTCGATCTGCACACGACTCTGCGCGCGAACGTACGTCACTTTGTTGTGGAAGACGGCTTGCTCTACTTTGAACCCGACCCAGAAGAACCACGCCGTCTCTGTGTGCCGGAAGACACTGATCTACGCAACAGTGTGCTGTTTGAGTGCCATGACACAGCAGCAAGAGGCCATCCGGGATCGCACAAGACGCTAGCGATCGCTCAGCAGAAGTTCTACTGGCTCAACATGCACAAGACAGTGTCCAAGTACGTGCAAACGTGCGAGTTATGTCAGCGCATCAAGGCCGCGCAGCGTAAACCGGCAGGCCTCTTGCATCCGCTCGAAATCCCACGCCAACGGTGGACGCACATCTCAATGGACTTCATGCCAGACCTGCCGGTCACGACCAACACGGCGTTCGACACGATTCTGGTCATCCTCGATCGACTGACCAAGCGTGCTCACTTTATCCCGACGGTCAAGACCGCGAGCGCGAAGGACACGGCCAAGTTGTTTGTTCGAGAGCACGTGCGTCTCCACGGATTTCCATTGTCCATCATCAGTGACCGGGACTCGCGATTCCTGTCAGCATTCTGGAAGTCCGTGATGGAGATACAAGGAACGCAAGTGCAAGTGAGCACCGCGTTCAAACCATCCACGGATGGGCAGAACGAGCGTTCTCATCGGTTCATCAACGACTACCTCAAGGCGTTTGTTTCGCCAAGACAGACCGATTGGGATGAGCTCCTGCCCATGGCCGAGTTTGCTTATAACACCAGGCCGCATAGTAGTATTGGCATGTCGCCATTCCACGCCGATCTCGGTTACCAACCACGAGTCATCGAAGATCTCGCGCTCAACCGTCCACCACAAGCCCCACGTGACGCTCTTTCGTTTGTTGAGCACCAGCAGCAAGTGCTCACGCGGTGCCGAGACGCCCTCGAGCAGTCAAACGAACGCATGAAGCACTTCTTCGATCGCAACCGTCCGGACTTGTCGTTCTCGGTCGGCGACGAGGTGCTCTTGGACACACTCAATCTTGATCTGGCTCACGTCGGTGCAAAAGGTCGGCGTAAGTTTGCTTCTCGATTCATCGGACCCTACAAGGTCACGGCCGCGACGACCCCGAACACCTATCGAATCTCATTGCCGCCTGGCACCAGACTTCACGATGAGTTCCACGTCGCATATCTCCGCCCGTACCACGAAGATCCAAACCCCGCTCGATTAAACCGAGTGCCCCGGCTCATCACTCGCGACGGCAGCGAGGGCAGCCAGATCCGCGCCATTCTTGGCCAGCGAACACGCAAGGGAGTGCAGCAGTACAAGGTCCGATGGTTCGGACACGACGAACCCGACACGTGGGAGCCCGAGTCCAACTTAACGCAAGCCGCCGGCCTCATCACTGAGTTCTTGCAATCGGCATCTACGACCCGCTCCCGCAACGAACCGACGCCGCAGGCCGCGATGACATCCGCGACCAACGCCACGACGACGCCCATACGTCGCAGCGCGCGTCTTGCATCTCAGCATGACACACCACCGAAACGCCCGCGTCGAACCGAGCGGAAGCGTGTTTCGGAGGAGGGACTGTAACGCTACCAACGCCACGCGTCATCTCCAGCCGATTCACAAGAACAGCAGCGATCAACCGGCAACTGCAACTGCAACAGCAACTACAACTGCAACGTCAACTACAACAATCCAGTACGACGCCCAGCGCCCAAGTACGAAGGGGCTCCCCCTCGATCCCCTCAGGGGCCCCCAACAACCCGGCTCGCCCGACGACAACATCGTAGGACTAGTAGTGTGCTGTTGAATCCATTCATTCTCGATTTTCCCTTACAACGGTCAAGTCACAACACTTCCTGTGTGACTCTTCGACATCGAGTCTCAGCGCCCCAGTGCGTGACAGCCGACTGGTTTAGGCCCCGTTGGTTGTATACGGATGGAGATAGTCTGTGTGGGACAAATACACACCGCATTAACCTGTCTACAGAGCGCATCATGGCCCGGTCGGGAGGCGCCAGAGCTCTCTTATCTGCCACAGCAGCGCCAGCGCCATGGCCTTGCAACTTGCACAGCTTGTGAAGCCATCGTGGCAATCCACGGTGTACGCAGCCCGTATAGTGAGCGACATAATAAACAAGATAGCGGATGATGACCGGCGGAGTTTGTGGCGCGAGTCGACGAAGAAAGGGCGGGAACGGGTTTAACGCCAGTAGATGATACTGAAAGTGAATATTGATTTATGATTTTCATGCTATTATAGAGGCTAAAACTGCGCAAACGGCGGTTAGTTTGCTGGTCCAAACATCCTTGTATCTATTTATAGAGGATAAACATCAGCCTCTGGCCCGTCTTCGCAGACGAGCCAATCCCCGCCGCTCGGAGCGGCGGGGATCGGAGCGCGCGGGAGGGAGCGGCCCGCTCCCTCCCGCGCGCGTGCACGAGATGGACAGTTCCTGAGTGTGTTGTGGCGTGGGAACAGCTGGCGGAAAGCAGATTAGGTCGGCCACCTCACCTGATCGACCGATCGGAAAACTCGCCAATCCCCTGGTCGCTCCGCTCCGCTCCCCCCTCTGCCTCTCTCCCCTCCCCTCCGCCCGGTCCGCTGCGCTGCTCTCTCTTCTTGTCCGTCGTCTCCCCCGAATGTCGCGGTCCGCTCAGTGTCGAGGCGGCAACCCTCGCGGGAAAAGACCACTTGCCACTTGGGACTGTCGGGCGGTCGTGCGTGTGTGCTTGTGTGAGTGCGCTGGCGCCTCCTCCTCCTCCTCCGCCGGCCCTTCCTCCTCCTCCTCCTCCGGCGCTCTCCCCCGCCCCCACTGCGCTCCGCTTCCGGCCCATTTTGACTCGACGGTAGCGAACCTCGGCAACTGGCGCTGCGACCGCTTGCCCGTGGATTGCACCAACACACTTCAGCTAACGAGTTCCGCTCGTTCTCCCCTCCCCTCCCCTCCCCTCCTCCGGCACTCCGCTCGACACACGCGCGAGTGTGTGTTCTCCCCCCTCTGCTCCCTCTCTCGCGCTCCTCATCAGAAGAAGCGTGGCTTGACGGAAGGAACCGGCGGCGAAAGACGGAAGGAACCCTGCCAGGAGGTCGGAACATCAGCCAGCGCCCCCCTCGCTCCGCCGCGTATCCGCTCTCTGCTCTCCGCCGCGCGGCAGCGTAGATCAATCTCCTCCTCCCCGACCGCGAGTCCAGCGATCGCACTCCACGTCCGGCGTCCGGCGTCCAGCATCCCCCGCATCCAGCACCCGCACATCTAGTGAATATGCGCCGCCAGCAGACCAACGGCGAGTCGAGCGGCAGCGGCAACGCCGCGTCCTCCAACTTCACGGTCTTCCGCGTGCCCGGCGCGCGCTTCGGCGGCGGCGCCGCGGCGCCCAGCAACGGCCCGCCGGGCATCCCGCTCCAAGTGGGCCCGTCGCTGGACGGCAGCGGCGGCGGCGGCGCGCACCGCAACAGCTACACGTCGACGATCCCGTCGTCGCCGCCGTTCCGCGAGTCCATGCCGGACGGCATGGGCTTCGACGAGTACGACCCGGACAGCGCCGGCGTGGGCTGGATGCGCACGGGCCGCGTCGTGCGCGTGAAGGAGACCGGCCAGTCGTTCCGGTTCCCGCTGGACGAGGAGAACCTGCCGCAGATCGAGCTGTCGCGGCAGGACATTTCGGCGCTGCGCGACTCGATGGAGGCGGCGATCGAGCGCGCGGTCAAGAACGGCGGCGTCTCGTGGATGGAGAACCCGACCATGGCGCCGTCCAACGCCAAGCACCAGTGGAAGGTCCACCTCGAG
>JAMFLL010001598.1:0-14578 GCA_027475725.1 Pythium rhizo-oryzae | reverse complement strand
GGTCACTTGCCAATCTGATTGGCTGATGTGTTAGAAAACTAGCTGCGATTGGCTGAGTGGAAAAGTATGCAACCCTGGTTGCATTTTCAGCATAATGTATCCATATTAGCTGCAGGAGGGCAAGTCGTGCCGAATGCGTGTCGCGTCCTCGCGGCTGCCTGTTGTGTTCGAGCGCACTGTGCTGCCCCGCTGCCTCTGCCAGGACTCCGACTCTCCAGCGGGCGAGCGCCTCAGCCCGATAGCCGGAGGCGGCGTTGACGTCGTCCGTCTGGACCCGAGTCGTGTCGCAACTGCGTTCAACGCAGCGTTGACGGCGACGTGCTCGCGTATCCCGGGAACTCTGGATAGAAACGGGAGAGACACGACTGACCGAGATGAGCACCCACGCACCCAAGCAATGCAACGAGGCAGCCATGCCACCATGAGTCATTCCTAAACTTCCCACGCACCAGCGACGAGCCACAGCCACTCCACAACACACAATGGCGTCGCTCTTCCAAGGCCTGCCCCGCCCCGTGCTGCTCTCGGGGCCCAACTCGTACAAGCGCCCGCTGCGCACCACGACGTGCGAGACGACGGCGCCGCGTGAGCACCGCATCGCCCAGTGGGACCACAAGCGTGCGGCCTGCGGCAACTGCCAGCGCATCTTCCTCAAGTCGCAGAGCCGCGTCCCGGGCTTCTGCTCGGTCGACTGCCACACCAACGCCGCGTACATGGCCAAGATCCGCCAGTGCGCCAACAAGGCCGCGGCGCCGGACCAGACCCAGTCGGCGGAAGACGTTACTACGACACAAGGCCACGCGTCCTTTGTTCGCACGTTTGGATCCTTCGGTCTTGAGGAGCGCATGGACGACTCGGACTTAGTCACCACACACAACACGTACTAAATATACGATCAATTATGAACCCCCACTCCTTCGGTGTCAGCCTTGGACTGTTTTACCCCGCTGCGTCGCTGGCTGATCTCATCGCTGGCCGAACTGCCAGCGGGGCGAACGCTCCACGCGAGGTGCTGGAACGTCACCGGACGGCCCACTAGACACAATCGCACACGGCGGATGCGTTGAGCCCCAACTTGAGGGCTTTCTGGAGCATACCAACAGCTAAATACCGGTGAGACCCGTTGTGTGGCCGCGGGGCGTTTCGTCCTCGCCGGTTCTGCCTCCCTGCGGGCGAGCTCCGTCGGGTGGCCTCCGCTCAACACAACTCTTCGATTCCCTGTCACGCACCCAACCTGCATCTCCGAGTCCCCATGCGGTGGTCCCCCGTGGTGCTCTACGGTGCGTTTGCGGCGATGTCTTCGGTGACCCACGCGCTCGTCGAAGACGAGCGGCCGCCCAAGGTCGGCGAGGAGACGCGCGCGTACTACGAGGAAGAGGCGCTCGCGTTCAAGCGCACGCAGCGCTTCGAGTCGGCGGCAGTCTCCAAGGTCATCCCGGGTGTCTGCTACTCGCCCTTCCATAACGCCGAGTATCCACTGAACGGCGGCAGCGCCGACGGGCTCGATGCCGCCATGCTGGACGACTTTGGCATCATGAAGAACTACTTCTCGGTCGTGCGCACGTACTACTCGAGCTACTATGGGAAAAGCGTCGCCAAGCCCGCGGCCACGCACGGCGTCAAACTCTTCTTGGGCGTGTACATGACCTCCGAGTGGTGGTGGCAGAGCCAATACACCGATGCTGTAGCCGCGGTGAAGGACTACCCGTCCACGGTCTCTGCGATTCTCGTCGGTAACGAGAACGTGCCACCTGTTGGACCGTACACGCCCGCTCAAATCTCGGCCAAGATCACCGACATGCGCAACATGGTGGTGGCGGCTACGGGGCGCTCGGTGCCCGTGGGCACGGTTCAGCGCGCGACCGACTGGCTCGACGATGCGCGCCGTGGCGAGATGCTTGCGCTCGCGGCCAACTGCGATATCATCGGCGTCAACATCTACCCGTTCTTCGACAGCAACTACAACCCGTCGTCGCCGCTTGTGTTGCTGAACGCGATCTGGGACCGCATGGTCGCGGTCTTCGGCGAGTCGAAGCTGCGTCTCACGGAGATCGGGTACCCGACGGGCGGCGCGCCGACGCCGTACGCGCCGGCCAACATCCCGAGCCTCGTCAACTCACAGCGCTTCTACAACGCGTACGTCAACTGGAACCCTTCGAGCGGCGGTCGCGAGGCGTTTTGGTTCATGTTCTTCGACCGGAAACCGTCGGACACGACGATGCAGGCTGATCTTGAGCGGTACTTCGGCTTCTACACGTATGACAAGCGAGCCAAGGCTGCAGATTACCCCGTCCTGCTCTCAGCGTTGACACAGGCAGGTGCACCCCCGGCAGTCGCGGCATCGGTGGTTGCGGCACCTCCGGCTCCCACACTGGGGGCTCCAGCGCCACCACCTCCATCGACAACGGCGCCTCCTCCTGCGACGACACGCCCACCGACGCCTGTCACGGCTGCGCCTCCACCGCCTCCACCGCCGACGACGACTCGGCCACCGTCAGCGCCACCTGTACCAGCTACGACTGCCCCGACGCCGCCGCCAACAACAACACGCCCACCAGTAGCCACAACGGCTTCGACCGCCCCAATTTTCATCACGATACCGTCTGCGAACATCCCGGCAAACGTGTGCCGCGTGCGCAAGATCTTCTACTAGCTCGTACTCTCGTTCCACTTGTCTGTGCATAAACAGAGAAACACAAACGTATCTGCCATGAGAAGCATAAAAACTCACCAGCAGCATCTCCGATCGATTTTAGTGACGCTAGCGTTTCACAGACACATCTCGAGCATGCTCACGTGGCTGTGTTGGCTCGTGTACGGCACGAGGCTTTCGCCGAATGCGTCGTACAATAGGCCGACGATGTCGGTGAGCTGTGCTGCCGAGGTCGCCGCACCCGATCCCTGCGACTTCGTCATCGAAAAATACGTGCCCGACGCGTGCTGTAAATGCACACAAGCCCATCAGCATCCACATCGTGGGGAAACGAATCGCTCAGAATATTCTTCAGCACGTACCACCAAAATACCGAGACAGTTCTGTGCCTCGAGACGCTCGACGAGGTTCGGGTTCGACGAGGCGAGCGCCGGCTCCAGTCGTTTGTAGTACTCCTCCAGGTTGGGGAACAGCAAGTTCTCGAGCACGAGCGGGCCAAGGTACATCATGCCGTACAGCGCGCCGTACTGCGTCGGGAACGGGCACAGCGGGTCCGTGATCGCCTGGTGGAACGTCTTGGAGACGCGCGTCTGGATTTTCTCATAGGTGCTGCCGTACCGCTGGCAGATCTGCGCGACCAAATTCGCCGCGTACTTGCGCAGCGCCCAGTGGTCGTCGGCCGGGTTCTCACAGAGCTGCTTGCCCAACACGCACGTGAGGATCGCCGGCAGCAGTTGATGAAGCTGAGCAGATGAAAATCCACAATACACTGCGGGTTGGAAAAAGAGAAAAATACCACCAACCAGGCACACAACACGTACGTAGAGTTCAATGCGCAGGCTCTGGTTCACGAGCAGGCACCGGCAGACGCGCATGAGCGCGAAGAGCAGCTGCAGGTCGTTGTTGCTGTGCTTGACCTCCTCGTAGACGAACCGCGCAAAGTACGGCAGCAGCTGGTGGATGCCCGGGTCGCGCGCGAGGCTCGCGAACGCCGCGCGCTGGAGCTCCAGGTCGGCGGCGCTGCCGCTGCTCTTGACCGCGTCCGTGACCTTGGTGTAGTACAGCTGCATCTCCTCCGTGAGCACGTGCTTGACGAGCGGCTTGCGCTCGACCGCGCCCACGAACGCCTCGTCTTTGATCGACGTGCGCACGCTCGAATCGTCCTCCGTGGTCTCGTTCTCCGGGATCCGCGGCTGCACGCCGTCCACCGCGAGCCAGTGCACGTTCAACACGGGCTGCATCGGCAGCGGCGGCAGCGGCGCGTTCAGCAGCTCGGCCACGTCCACCTCGTCGTCGTCCGCGAAGAACAGCGTCTTCTGGTCCTCGCACTGCCGGTACCGCGCCGCGCCCGGCGCGCCGAACCCATACAGCGCCTAACGACAGTCGCATACGAGCATCATCAGTCCCCTAGACCCACTATTGTCTGCTCAAGAGGGCATACTACCTCGGCGTGGCGCGCCTGGAGCGCCTGGTTCACGTGCGTGGTCGTGAGCAGCGGCTTCTTGGCGTGGCGCTGGAACTTGAGCGCGTCCTGGACCACCTCGCGCACGCGCAGCTCCACCTCGGGCAGCAGCTCGCGCACGCACGCGTCGCTGAGCTCCTCGATGCCCAGGCTCTGCGCCACCACGCGCAGCGTCTCGCCGCGCAGCAAGCTCATGGCGGCGTTGATGGCGGGAATGTAATAATGAGGGGGGAAGGCGCAAAACTACAGCGGGCGACCGAGAAATACGGTATTTTATACGTAATATACGATATCCGGGGCGTAAGTTACCTCGATGGCGCATCGAGGAATCGGTATTTAAGTAGATTGGGTGGAGGAAAGAGAGGTAGGGACAGTACATTCTCCGTTATGGAGCCTGTTCGTGAGGTTACGCCTGGTTGTCTATCCGGCCAAAGATGCGCTTGATCCGCTCGCTGGTCTGCGTGTCCAGGCCGATGAAGCGCTCCGGGAATCCGCCGCTGGGCTCGCGCCGGGAGAAGCCCGGGCTCTTGAAGATGCGCAGGTCCGTGCGGCGGTCGTCGCCACTGCCGCGGCGGTGGAAGCCGCCTGAGTAGCTAGTGGACCGCGCCTTCCGGTGGCTTGGGTGGATGCCGCCCATTCCCATCGATTCGATGCCGAGTGGGTCCAAAAGCTGGAAGTCTGGGTGGTAGAGACTGTAGTCGTCGAAGCAGTCGGGCGACATGGACGACGAGGATGAAGGAAGCGTGGATGTCACGGTCTTGCGTCGATTGCCATTCGAGTTGTTCAGGATCGAGAAACCCGCGCCGGCGTTTTGAAGGCTCGTCGTTGCCTGAGTCGGTTTACTGTAATGCACCATCTGTCGAAGCTGAGCCATGGCCGCCTTGGCAGATGTGGATGTCGACGGGTTCGCTTTCTTTGTGCTCTGGGAAGATGCGAGGGTGCTCTTGGGTGGGCGCACTGCCGATCCAGCGCGCAGTGTGTTGTCCTTTGCACGAGTACCCACGGAGTTGTCACTGCTGTGCTTCAACGACGAGTCGGCTGCGTGGCCTGACGATGGTGTTGACCACAACGCAGCACTTCTCGCAGCACTGAGACTGCTCGAGTGGTGCACGTTGCTGCCGATCGTCAGCTCAGCAACCGGGGCTTTGAGGGGCTGGCATCCACTTGCTGAAGATGGCTGTGGGTCTTGGCTCTCAGAATCCGATGCAGTTGAATCACTTGACACTGATATCGGTTGCTGTGCCTTCCACGACTCAAACGATGGTAATGGCTGGGTACTGAGGCACGCCCCAACCGCGACCACATCCCCCGGATCACTTTCCGGGTTACAATTTTGCGTTGGGGCGGCTAGACATGGCTCGCATTGATCTATCCGCTCGATGAACGGTGGCAGCACGTTGTACTCATCCACATACTTGGTCACCAGCTCATCAACCGCGCGCTTGAACTTCTCGATCCTCGAGAAGCTAAGCTGCAATTGTATCCGGATCGTGCCGCTGCTGCCATTGCTCGCAGTTTTCGGGGCGCCAGAGTTCCTTCGACTATTGCCTTGTTCAGAGCCAGATGCGGAGGTGTTGAGTACAAACGACTCGACCATTTTCTTCTGGTCCACCAGCATGCGAAGCGGGATCTTGGTTTCACCAACAAGCTGCTCTCTGCTGAGTTTCCGGTCGTTCAGGACCCGAACGTGAAGAAACCCTTTCAGAGATTGCACAGGTGCGAACTCGAATTCTTCGTCCCACACTGGATACACGCTCTTCTTGATCGTGCGGCTTCGAAAGCTCTGGTTCGGCAGTTGTGTTGGCTCATCTATGAACGCATTTCGACTTTGTGTCAGCGTCATCGGCGTGTTGAGCCGGAGAGTCGTAGATTTCGCTTGTGGCCGAACGTGCTGCGGATACACGATCTCAAGTGCGACGTATGGATCCAAGTTTTTCGTGCGCAAGTGAGATGTTGGAAGATCCCGCGCACCCATGATCACGACCTTCAAATCGCTCTTTTTTCTCCCACTGTTGTCGGTCTCAATGCCGGAAAATGTGTCGATCTTGCAATCTACTTCCGCTTGCTCAAGTCTCTCACACGCCTTTTGAATGCGCTGCACACTCCCGGTTCGCACGCACTTTCCGCTTGCTGATGGTGACGTGACAGATAGAGCTTTTTCTTTGACGAATCTGTACCTTGATACGTAGTTCGCCTCGGGGATTGGAATGAAGTCGTCAACCTCGTCCCAACACTTCCGCTCGTTTTCCAGGTTGCTTGCAAGCTCACCCGATGTGTCCTGATGGGTTGCCTGAGAGATACCAGTATTCCCTCTTGTGTTCTGCCTTCTCGGCGATGCCGGTGCTATGCCTTGCTCTGACTGAGAGATTTGATCGTCGTGCTGTTTCTCAAAACTCTCCATAGCTTTTTTCATGTGCGTATCAAGCGCAGCGGCGATTGCTGCGTGGAGATCCGCTACGTCTTCGTCTGCTACCACGCGTGACCGTGCAGGTGTGCTTGGAAGTTGCCGTGAAAGCTTCTCGTAGATGTCTTTCTTGATCGATTCGAGGACGTCGGGACTGAAAAGCTCCTTGAATTTCTGTTCGAACTGGTTGTTCACGTCGGCTGCTGCGGCCTCCACCATGGTAGAGATTGAATCGTGAGTGTCCAAATCAGGGGGTACTCCAGGGCGCGGATTTCTTTGACTCAACTTCGCCTTTCGCGGGCTATTCGGTTTATCGTGTCTACCGGCAGATCCGCTTGTGGTAGACAGCGCATTGTGCGAGCTTGGCAGGCCCCTTTCAGCTTGATCTCCGGATGAGCTGGGCAGTGAGTCCAAGCTAAGCGATCTCCGATGACCACGAGGTGTTTGTGGAGCGATCTCATTGATGTATGCGAGTTCACTTTCCACGTCCTTAAGTTCAGTAACGAGGGAAGCAAGCAGTTCCTCTTTGATCTTGATTCGGTCATGCACATCTCGTTGCTTCCTCTTGAATTCGTCGACTTTCCTCTGTTTGTCGAGAAAAGCCGATTGATTCTCCGCGGACACACGCTGCAGCTGCTCATGCTGGTCCATCAACAGTAGCACCTCAGCAGACAATCCAGTGCTTTGTTGTGTGTCGCCTCCCTTTGTTGATCCTGAGCGCAATTGGTTCATCAAACGACTCATCTCCGAGTGGATTTCCTCCTTCTCGACGATGACGAGTTGCAGATTATGCGTTAACGCAAAAATCTCTTTGTCGAACGCTCCGTTACTCGCTTGTGGAGTTGAGAAACTTCGACTGGACTCCTTGGCATGTTGGATATCTTCTTCGAGAACTCGCTTGGTCAGCCGCACGATAGTGGCTTCGATCTCCCCTTCTTTGTCTTCAGCGTAGTGCAGCTTGTTTCGGAGCATTTCCAGTTTTGCACGAATCGTTTCTTCCTCACGTTGCTGGCTCGCGGTGCCGGTTCGCCCACAACGGGAGGAAGCACCGACGAGAACCTGCAGGTCGCTCTCTAAACGTTCGATCTGATTGGTGTAAGTCGAGCTTTCCCGCTTAAGTTCGTGGAGCAACTGTTCCTCTTTGGCAATCTCTGCCAAATATGACTGCTTGCAGGATTGGAGAGCCTGAATCTGTCGGACCAGATTCTCCTTTTCGACGAGCCCGGCAACTTGGGACCGCTTCGGTGTTTTCTTCGGTGTTCCTAGAGACGTCTCGTGTACAAGCTGAGTGTGCTGTTTTTCCCACATGACCCGCGACTGGGGTGAATGCAGAGGTGATGTGTGCTTGCTTGTTGACGCCCGCGAGTTAAGGTATACCTGTTGCGGCGTCATTGGTCGCAGGCGAAGATCATCATAGATTTCCGTTGAACCCATGAGACCGGGATCATCATAGGCTGGACAGCCGCTGTCATCTTCGAAGGTTGGGAAGCGTAGCGAAGGTCGCATTTGAAGTTGGTCTTCACCGGTCTCATTTTCATCGTCAATTTGAAGTCGTGTGAAGTCTTGATGTGCTCGCGAAGTGTAGTCGAGCGGAGACAGCATACCACGATATAATACGTCGTCATTCTCGTTACGCCCGTGGTGATGTCGCAAGGGGCTGGGAGAAGGTGGTGCTGACATTCCCCTCTCGAAGACGCAAGGGTCGCGCGGCTTTGCCTGCGTACGGTCACCAGCTTGGAGAAACGGAGAGCAAGCTGCGTCAACCAAGGATGTTCGAGGAGGCGAACAATCCCCATACGTACTGGAGCCTCGCTCCTTGTGAAGTGGCGAAGTCCCACAGGTCTTGCGGCGATCATTCTGTACGTCTTGTATTCCAGGTGCGAGAATCTTAGAATGTTGTCGGCTTGGCGAATACGAGTGTGCGACCATCGCGTGCGCTGCTCTTCGGTCTTGATGATCAGTACCACGTTCATCTTGATCTGGCTGGTTCGAGGCCGGCCCGTCACGTGCCGAGGCACGCAAACCAGCAAGAGCGGGATCGTCCACGTTTCCGCTCGATTGCCGTCGGTCAAGGTTCATCATCGCCAGATCGTGCTGCAGCTGAAGCAGTTGCTCTGTCGCACTCGACCAAGCTCTTGACTTGTTCTGCAGGAGCTTTGACTTGAGCTGCAACTCGTCTTTCAGCTTCGAGTTTTCGGCTTCAAGTGCAAGTTGCATCTCTCGGAGTTTTGATTGCTCACTCGCGTGCGCGATGCCTGCGTCGCGGATGCATCTGTCCTTGGAGAACATCTCTTCGCTGAAGCGACGTCGGCTCTTGTCTCGAACTTGGTCCGTGATCACGCATTCATCGAGCCTCTCCAGCGACAGCAGCTTGGAGACCACGTAGTCCTTGTACGTCGGAAGTTTACAGAAGGGATTCGCCGCGAGGTTGCACGTGTGGAGATTCACGAGCTTCCCCAACACGTCAATCTCTTTCAGCGCACTGAGGTTGTTTCCCGAGAGATTCAGAACTTCCAGCACTTCAAGCGCTGTGATACCACGCGGGATGTGCGAAATGAAATTCCCCGACAGATCCAACGACCGCAGTTGGACCAGCGTGAACAGCGACTGGTCGATCTTCTTCACGTGGTTGCGCGAAACATTGAGCACCGTCACTTGTTCGAACATCTCGACACCGTGCAGCGAGGCGATCGCGTTGTTCGCGACGTTGAGCTCAGTGACGTTGACGAACTCGCTGAGCGATTGCAGACTCTTGAGCGCCTTCTTGGTCTTCTTCGTTGCGACGCTCAGATCCACCAGCGTGAGCTCCAGCGGGTCCCCCAAGCTCATCAGCTGCAGCAGCTCCTGGTCGCCTCGCGGATCCACTGACGGCGCAGTCGTGGACGACGACCGAGTGGAGCGAGCTGGCGTGTTCAAGCTCAGCGACGATACCTGCGACTCGGCGGGCGAAGCCGACCCAACGGAACCTTCACGCTGACGAGACAACGGCTGCGCCGTCATGTACGTGGCCTCGCTGCGACCGCGGCGGCGGTTCACCGGGTTTTGCTGGCTTCGGAAACTCGCGCGCGGCGACGGACTCGCTTGACTGGTCAGCGAAAAGCGGCTACCAGCGGCGCTCGCGCCGTCGCTGGCGCCGTCGTTCAGCGCGTCGCCCTTGAGCTCGAGCGCCTCCTCCGCGACCTCCTGCGGGTCTAGTTCGCCCTCCACGACCGCGCTGCTGCCTTCGTCCTCCATGTCCATCGCTGCGTCTTCGCGGCTCGAGGCCTCTCTCACAGGAACCTCCACAACACACGTTTGCGCCAGCGAAGGCATCGACCCCACCATGATCCCAGCAGGACGGGATCAAGCGCTTGCATCGCCTAAAAATTGCTTCGACCCAAAAATGACCGAGAGACCGACCGTGAGCGCGCTGACGCACGATACCTGGGACGCTATATAAAGAGGGGACAGGAGGGAAGAGCACGGAGTACGCCGCGGGACCGAAGGCATCGCTCTCGACGGGGGCTCTTCGCGTCGCCATCCCCGCTCTTCCAGGGCTTCAATTCGAACCGGAAGACCGGGGAGACCTAGCGCAGACGTCTTTTACTGCTGCTCCGTGGTACTCGCATCGCCCGGCCGAACGTACGTCTCCATGGACGCCCTTGGCTGCGCCTGGTTGCCGTTCATTCTCCTTCCTTCCCCCATCTTGCCTGGTTGCCCTTGGGAAACCCAACAACCTTTCGAACCCGATAGTCAAATTTTGACATTTCCTGTGGCTTTTATTTCTAATTTTCAACGGCTAGTTTTCCACAAAATCCAAACCCCAAAGTTCGAATATACCAATTTGACTTCCCGGTCGCCCAATGTGGCGTCTTTTCGTGTCCGAAACGAATTGGAAGCCATCCGCGAGGCGACCCTGGCGAGTACACCGCATCGGCCCTCTCCAGGGCATTCGATCGACCGTGGCGGCTCCCTGGCGTCCCTGGCACACGAGAGACCCTCTTGGCAACGCGGTGCCGCCGCCAGCACCCCCGCCCCTCCCATCGTCCGCTGTGTGGAGCTGCTCATTGTGGCGTGCGCACTCGGCCTCCATTTCCATGTCCCCGGACGCGTCCCCCGCGAGCGAATCCACCAAAGCCGCCGAGGCTGGTGCTGCCACCGTCGCGGTCACAGTGGCCGTCCAGGCAGCGACGTCCGCGACTAGCGCGAGCCCGGAGGAGAAAGCGACGCGCACGCTCGTCGTCGACGCGGAGACGACCGCAGCGGCCGCGACGGCGATGGAGATGGACGACGAGTCGTTCCACGGCGACGCGACGGCGTTCACCATGTCGCTGGACGAGCTGGCGGACGCGAACCCGCCCGACCAGCTGTACGAGGACCTCACGGGCGAGCGCGTGAAGATGTCCAGCGCGGATTGCACCATCACGACGCCGCACGACAACCAGATCGACCACGAGCACGATTCCTCTCAGGTGCACGAGAGTCCAAGTCGGCAGCCCAAAGAATCTCCTTCGGATCAATCGCCAGGAGCTGTGGCCACACGCGCACCCACGCCCACGAAACCCGCGACGGTCAAGACGGAGGCCCGTCAGACGCCCCCGACGCCCCAGCAGCCTCCAGTGGCGACTCGCAAATCACCACGGCGGAGCGCGCCGTCCGCCAAGGCCTCGGCCGCGACGACGAAGAAGACGACAAGCGGCACCAAGCGCGGGAATCAGAGCCAGAGTCCCGCCACGCAGGCCTTCTCGTGGAACGACATCCTCCACGTGCAGAATCTAATCGAGCGATGTCTCCAGCAACTCTTGAGCAAGGTAGGCGGTCACACTCAGTACACTGTTTCGTGGGGGTTTCATTTCCTCCACGGTGAGACCAACCAGTGTTAGACCGCAGTGCTCATGTTTGCTCGTGTTTTATGCACAGAATGATATCGTGCTCACCCTCCAAGCCCAGGCCAACGTAGACCCGTCGTTCACCGCCGTCGTGTGGCAGAAGCTGGAGGAGCAGAACCCGGCGTTCTTCAAAGCGTACGCCATGCAGCTCCAGCTGAAAGAGCAGATCACAGCGTTTAATTTCCTGGTGCGTCGTTGCTGTTTTCCTCTCCTAACCACGGAGTGGGTGCCGCACGGTCTCACGTCGCATCCACTGCCATTGTGGCGCGAGCAGGTCTCCCAGCAGAAAGAAATGATGGCCAAGGCGAGCGGCAACGCCGCGTTTTTGTCTTTTTTGGCCTCGTCCGACGCAAGAAAGACCCAGCGGCAGGCGATGGTGCGGCCGTCGCGGATGGCGACCGCGCCGCAGGCACGAGGACGAACCAACACGCCTTCACCGCACCCCAATACAATCCAGCTGGGCTCGTCCACGTCACGCGCACCAACCAGCGCCGGCATGGACTCGCAATCGTCCTCGACGAGTCAAGGCTTCCCGCTGCCGTCGCCCTTACCACTCCCCTCGCCCATGAAAACGGACCTGGACACACACGCATTCTTCTCCTAGACACTCGCGGGAGGGCCATCGTGTAAGTATACAAGTATGTATTTCGACTCCCCCTCTCTTTCGTCGCCTCCTATGGTCCTTCCTTACTACCGGCCGCGACGAGTCAGGGCGTCTCTCTACTGTTGTATCTCTCGTATTAGCGGTGTACTGCTCTCGCTACCTCAGCTCTCGTCAACTTCGTCGTCCTCGGTCACTTGGTTCAGCGTGACTTTGTGCTCGAGTGCGAGCGTCTCCTGCGGCAGCGCGTTGCCCGTGAGCGTGAGGCGGCGCAGTCCCGGGGCTTTCTCCAGCGGGTTGAATGGCAGCTCCGTGATCTGGTTGTTCGCGAGCAGCAAGTGCTTGAGCCGCGGCAGCTCGCCGATGCGCTTAGCCACTTTCGTGAGCGCGTTGTCCTCGACGTTGAGCACCTCGATCTTGGCGCACCGGCCCACAGAAGAGTGGAGCTTGGTCAGCTTGTTGTTCTGCAAGTACACTTTCTTGAGCGACGCGAGCCCGCCGAAACCTTTGGGCAGCTTGACGAGCTGGTTATTCTCCGCGTGGAGGATTTGCAGGTTCGTGAGCTTGGAGAATGAGCTGGGCAGCGTCTGCAGCCGGTTTCCGAGGATGTCGAGCTCTCTGAGGTTGATCAGGTCACCGATCTCGTCCGGTAAGAACTCAATCGCGTTGTTGTCGAGGTAGAGCTCCTCAAGCTTCACGAGCGCACACACACTGACCGGAAGCGACTACACACGGTAAAACCCAAGTCCTTACGCGTGAGAAAACGAGAACGCAATCGAACAGGCCAATGCGACGGAACGCACCGTGAGTAAGTTGCGGTGGAAGCAAAGCCCTACGAGGCTGCCGCTCAGCTCGGCGATGGCGTCCGGCACGCCCTCGTTCGTGATCTTGTTGTCCTCCAGGTACAGGCTCTCGAGCTCCTCGAGCCCGCTGATACCCGCGGGTAGGGCCGTGAGCTGGTTCTCTCGCACGTAGAGCTCAGTGATCTGGTGGAACTCGCCGATCGAGTCGGGCAGCGACGTCAGCGCGTTCTTCTCGAGCGCGAGCGTCTTGATGTTCTTCGGCAGCACGCTGCCGAGATCCGCGGGCAGCTCCGTGAGCCCTTTGTCCGAGAGATCGAGCTCCTCGAGCTCCTCCATCTCTCCCACCGTGTCCACTGGATCCTCCAGGTCGATCTCATACCGCTCCACGAACTCCTTGAAGAGCTCAAGCCGCGCCTCGTTGTCGCCGTCGTCGCTCATGGTGCTTTCCTTCAGTTGCGTCCGTACAACGGTCGTGCGTCGCGAGCGGAAGCACGGGAACTGCGAAGATGGCTACACGCAGAGCCCCAGGACAATCAGAACGGACGAGTGCGCCAGTGACGTCGCGTGCGTACGTGCCTCCGGGGACGCCGGCGTATTCCGGGCTCAGAGTCGATAGACGCCACCCACGCCCAGGAGGCTGCTACTGCCCTCTGGCGACCGCGATGGCGCGCACGCCGCGCCCGCCCGGACGCGCGATCCCATTCGCTGGTCCCGGCCCGTTTCGGGGGCCTCACAACTGACGTCGTTTCGCGCCCGCGTCCGGTTTTAGCCATAGATACCACATACGTAGCGAAGACCAACAATGCACTGCCACGGACCTGACTCTATTTATCGTCTCAGGGCCACCGGCGCGACACACACTGTCCGCGATCTCCAACGGCGGATCTATGGTATACTATGTGGGACTTCCGAAAGCCGTTTACGACCAGTCATCACCGTACTGGCGCAGGTGCGCGTCGACACGCGCGACGACGTCCTCGGGGAAGCCGGCGACGCCGTCCTTGTCGAGCGTCGCGAGCTCCTTGGTGGTGATGAACACGCAGTTGTCCGGGCGCAGCGGGCGGTCCGGGCGCCAGCGCGCGAGGTAGAGGCGCTCGCGGCCTCCCTGGCGGGCGTTGCTGATCGAGCTGCGGCCGCGCCAGACCTCCTGGAACACAAAGTCCACCTCGTCCTTGTCAAGCTCGAGCGGCTGGCCCGTGCAGCGCTCGCGCTCCTGGAGCTTGTGGTAGAGCTTGTGGCGCTGGTCGCGCGAGAGGCGGCCGACGCCCTCGGGCGTGAACGGCTGCTTGGCCAGGTCGCAGAGCACGTACGCGGCCATGGCCTGGCCAAAGATCGCCGGCATGGTGCCGAGCACGGGGATCACGCGCAGGCGGAAGCGCTCGACGTTGCCGAACTCGTGCGGCTTGTCGGCCTGCTCGGCGTCCAGCGGCAGCAGCTGCGCCACGGTCTTCTCGCTCGAGTAGACGGTCACAATGTTGTCGGCGCTGACGCCCTTCTTGCGCAAAAAGTAGCGCACCTTGGTCGCGAGCGGGTCGCGCACGGCGTCGGGCATGGTGCCGATCTGGAGGCGCGTCGGGTCGGCCTTGCCGCCGGCGCCCATGGCCGAGATGACCTTGAGCCCCTTCTTCGTGCACGCCTCGAGCAGCGCGACCTTGGTCTGCACGTCGTCGATGCAGTCGACCACGTACGTCGGGTTGCCCGCGAGCAGCTCGTCGGCGGCGTCGGCCTCGTACATCGCGACCACGTCCTCGATCTCGCAGTGCGGCAGGATCTCGTGGAAGTGCTTC